>JAZGTK010022581.1:0-10228 GCA_036877625.1 Ambastaia sidthimunki | reverse complement strand
CTGGAACAATCACTGCCAGGGACAAACAGAGAGCACAGAGACAACTCGTGATGGCATCTCTACACTTCTCGAGTCTTTATTGTGACAACATGTTTATCTAGATATGTGCTTACTGTTCAGATCTCTCCAGAAACCTTGAAGACGCAGACATGTATGTGAAGGAGACAAAAAACACAACTGATCTCTCTTCATCAAGAACCACACTTCCTTTTTTATAAATGCAGCTGTCATGGTTACCAACGGTGTAAAAATACAGTACAATACTTTTATGCTGTAGTTCAGAAAGATGTGGCGGTAAACACACACTAATGACTGTAGTGTGTGTTGTGTTTTGAAGCAGTGTTGTGTGGTTGAAAGGTGTCTGGCAGGGTGTGGGAGGTGATGAGCTGTCAGTCAGCCCCTGAGGAACCTGATGCTGATGTGATGGGTTGTGGGTGTGAGGAGGGAGGGGAACTGGAGTTCAGAGAAAGTTAGAAGGTGTGTTTGCCGCAGTGTGTAATGAGAGCAGACACCGGTTGTGTGTTCCTCCTACAAATGCTACAGTGAAACCTTTCACAACCGCCCCCTTTAGTACACACACATGTATGAAAGCTTAAATATGCATAATCTGCATTATCTCAGTGTGAATAAAGGAGGTTTCAAAGTGCATCTTGTGGGCTTCCATAGAAACAAGAAAAATTGACCTTTTGCACAGATGAATATTGTTAAATTAATTAGTAATTTAATTAAAAAAGTGCTGAACCATAAATATTTCTTTATCTTTTTACTTTACTTAGAATTACATTTATGTCATAGCGTTCTTTCTTTTTTCATTTAAAATTCCTAGAACATAGAAATTGGGTTTTGAATTCTTAAATTTTCAATGTGATTTTCATAACACACATGCGTTCAGTAACTCAAACCGACTTTAAGGTCTTTGACACACACGCACCTTCTAACAACGGTTCCCTGAAGAAGAGGTCAAATTGGGTGTCAAGGAGACATGCATGGCGTGATGCCCCTTATTTATTCTCTCTGTTCACCACATAGTCGTCACAAAGCGGCCCATAATGGCGGCTGTGGGGCTGCATTTTAATGAGCCGTTATATGAGAGGTCTCCATCACAACGAGCTTGTCTTACACAGGTCAAAGGTCATGACCCCTAGCGCACCGTGTGTTTACCAGCTTGCAGTGGTGTGGGCTTCTGTGGGGAAATGGGAGGGGGGCTGTGAGATTAACACATGCTATCATTGGCTGTGGCTGATTTAAAGCCACACAGCCATAGATCTTTCTCACACAGTTATTCCATATGGTGACCGTCAAGAGCTTTTTTACAAGCCATGACAGAATCCAGATTGGACTTTTCACTGAGGTCACATTTTTGTGTATCCTGAGACATTTATCTTTATTTTATAGAATTTCTTTTTTGTTATTTCAAAAGTATATTTAGAGTCAACAAAAGTTTTTAATTTTGATTCATCCGTGCACATTATTCTATAATAAAAAGTAATATTTCTAAACAAATAGTAATATTATACAGTTAGTAATATTATATAGTAATATTTTATTGAATTGTAAAATCTTTTTCTGCCTAAAACCACAAATCCGATAATCTCACCTAGATCTTACGTTCCATTAGACAAAGTCAACCAATAGCAAATAAGCGATTTGCATAAGCTGTTTTTTTACATTCCAATCAATTCCAGATGGCTAAAATCAAGTCCCACAAGTTTTCCCATTTTTATTCGGAAATACTTTACATGACAGAAGTGAATTGGGTTAGGAATGCTGTTTCCTGTTGATTTTAAATCTTTGTTGTGCTGTCTTTACAGCCTCTTGGGTCTAAGCCTGCCTTCTATAAAAGTGCTCCTCACATCACAGTATCAGGATCAGTTTAACAGCTCTTCTGCTCTGTGCTATATCACCTGCACCAGCAGCCATTACTGAGGCTTTATGGCTGTTTGCATACGATCAATAGTGAGAAATCAAAATGGTTTGTATGTGTGTGTGTGTGTGTTTGTGTGTGTCCTGGTGTTCACCACATTATGGGACCAAATGTCCCCACAAGTATACGAATACCAGTATAGTCATTTTAACCTCATGGGCACATTTTAGGTCCTCATGAGAAAACAAGCTCATAAATCATACAGGATTGTGTTCTTTAAAAGTCTTAAATAGAATAAAGTTTTCTCTGATGTGTAGGGTCACTATAGGGTGATAATATATACAGTTTGTACAGTATTAAAATCATTACTTATATGGAACGTCCCTATACATAATGAAAACCTGTGTGTGTGTGTTGACAGGTTCAAGAGCTACCTTAAGCTATATATTCATCTATCTTCTCCTTTAATTACATGACCAAAAACACAATTAATCAGAGCAGCCAATATCCCTTAGGTTCTGCAATTTGCCTCATATGTAGCATGCGTGTTTTTGCCAGTGCATTGTTGTGCCCATATGATAACTGAATGTGTACACAGGCAGCATGCAGTGTTGCATCTCACACTTAATTAGTTTAGCTTTGTGTCTGTCGTCTCGGCCATCAGTCACCAATCAATAGCACTCAGAGGGGTTCTATTGGAAACGGATCCGGATGTTTGTTGATAGCACTGCTCGTGTGCTACATAGCTTGGACTTCAAATGTGTCCACTGTTACTTGCTTAATTGCACAGGTAAACAAGGCTTGGGTTTCATGTAAGCGAGTGTGTGTGTGTGTGTGTGTGTGCATGAGTAAGTAAGTTGTGTTCAGTTATTGTTGTTCAGTTATTGTGCCCCCCAAAATGATTGGTTGGATGCAGCTCTATAGAAATTCAATGGCTGCTTTGTTTAAACCACCTCATCCACCATTCTTCAACTTTATGAGATTTCCCTTCCCATAATCCCGTTCACTTTCACTATGGCTCACTGTACCCCTAACTTACTTAAACTCAGACCTAAATATCAGCAAATTTAATTTTCACCAGCAGCGTTTAAAGAAAATGTGTTGGAATAAGTTCAGTCCTTTTGCTTCGAGGAATCATTCCGGCTGTTATTGAATAAAAACGCATTGTGAAACAAAACAATTACGCGGTTCGCCGTCGAATCGCTGGACCGGTTTCGGAGTCATTCGTCATATTTATGCAATTTAATAATTTCAGATTTATACAGTGTATTATGGGTGCAGTTAAAAGCAAGGGGGGTGTAATTGTACAGCCTGTCGGTATTAGTTAAGTGTGTGTAATGGCTGGGTATCACACAGTAAATGGCAGCTGTAATATTTAGATCCTGCGCTTATTACCTTCCGATTTCCCTCCCGTGACCTGCAGCACCAGACCTGCGCTTCCTCTAATGAGGGATGGAAATTACCGCTTCCAGAAATGAAAGGCAATTTATTTAGAGGAAGACGCAGCGCACAATGAAATTACCGCAAACAACCCTGAAAAATCGGCCCAATAACGCAGCCTTGTGTTTATTACCTTGGAAGAGCCAAAAAAGTTCTTATTAGAAAGGGAAGTTAATGGAGATAAAAGGAAAGAGAGTTTTAGTGTGTTATTGCATTAGCACACATGCAAAATCCAGTGTTTATGCCTAATATCTCAGAGCTATTTGGTCTAAAAAGAGAGCGTGGAAGACTCAGGCAGAGTTGTTAAGTGATTTCTGTGAGGCTGCTTGCTCATTGGCTGTCTCAAAAACTGTGGAGAGATAAAATCATAAAAAGTCTGTTTTCTCTGCTCTTTTGCTATCTGTCCACTGACTGCAAAATAAAATAGAGTTTTGTGTTTTTTAGTCAATGCATGTTTGCTTTGGGGTCATCTGGTAGCAAAGTTAGCAAAATTAACTTTTAGCAGAAATAGAATTTAAAATTTTTTTCATTTTAGAAGTTTCTTTATTGCGTGCATCCAGGCTGCAAAGAGTTATTTAGCTATACTGTAATGTAAGGTAAAAACTATTGGCTATTTAAAAAAAAGGAATTTTTTTTTATTTTTGGTCTCTAAAACTGTACACACACACACGCAGCATATAGCAGCACTATAGCATTGAGGGCAGTGAGAAACAGCATCATAGCATTGAGTCTGAAAGGGGTGACATTGTGCATTACATGCCTTTAAAGTCATCATTAAAACACAACATCGCTCCATGCGGCGCATTACAACCACGCATTGGCTTCTCGGATCCACTCCAGCAGCCAAAAGCAAACACACACACACACTTCTCCTAGCACGAGTGCCACTTGAGATTTCAATAGAGGAATCCAACATCTGACGAAACGACTAAAGGCGGGAAGCAGGAACGGGAGTGGAAAGCCAGTTGGTCGGGCGAGAATGAAAGACAGCAAAACAAAGGAGAGGGTGTTGGAAACGGCCCTGAGTGTTTGCGTAGAGAAACATGTTGTTCCAACACAATGGAACAACAGCGCTTAGCAGAAATTAAGCACTGTTGTCTTTTTCCCCAAACCAATAGAATTGTGAGTGTGCTGCGAGGGTCTAAGTTAGGCCGTGACTCCTCTCCACCCCGGCACTCTCCACTCCCTAATGTTAAAAATAAGTGAAGCCTTGGAGATTCATTAGAAAATTGAATAGAATCAAGAGTGTCTAGCGGCTGAAAAACATCCTCTAATAAGATGGTTGGTAACATAAAAGAAACTCTCAGCCAAGGTGCTTTATTTTCAAAAACCAGTGGAGCCTTTGAAGGGGGCTTAGGAACATCGCGAGGGGAGAGATGAAGAGAGCGCTGGAAAGGCAGAAGGGATATCCTTGGAGAACTATTTCTGTCCCAGGAGGGAAGCGATGGAGGGGTGGATGTGTGTGCGTTTGTAGCGCTGTCTCCGCGAGCGTGTGTGTGCGCCAACAATCTCAGAGCACACAAACGCGTGCATCTGTCATGCTATATGACGCGTGTAGCTGTGAGCGCTAACGGTGAGGTTTGTTCAATGCTTGCTTGCGCACCTGTGCGTGTGTGATTAACCTTGTGCTGGCTGTTTTGCCAGTCTGGTTCATGGCCAACGGTGCGAACCCGGTCTCTCGTCTCATTCATATTTGATAGAGATGCTCAGATCTAACGTGATAAAGTGAATTCAGCCTTGGTGTCTTCTGATGAACTTCTGAGTGGGAAGAGTAAATGTGTGTACGTGTGTGTTTATGATGAGGGCGTGTGTGTTTATGATGAGGGTGTGTGTGTTACGGTGAGAGAAAGAGAGAGAGAGTGGTTTGGAAGGGGGTGTAGAGGATGGATTGGGGCTCAATCGATGTTGATTTATAATTTACTGTTGCAAGAACATATCACTGTATGTGAAGCTTGTATTAAGGTTCATCTATATTATATTAGGACAGAAGCTCTCGCTCTGTGCTGGACAACAGGGCTTGTGGTGTGGAAGGGAGGGGGCTGGTCGATCCATACACTCACCGACTGTATCAGCGGGGTCTTGCAAATACACTATTGCCCTTTTTCAAGTAAAGGGGGACTACAGGTTTATTTTTAATGAAGAGCTATTGAGTTCTTTAAAAATATCTGACCATGATGTCTCCTGTATCTCCTCTAACACAGTTACAGACACGGTTACTGTATTTTGGGTGTTGTTTGTCTGTAATGGATATTAGCAATGCTTTCCTGTCTTTATGCAGCTCCTGGAAACCTTTATTTTGCAGAGTGGAATATAATTCACATTTAGCAATAACATTCAGCTGCGTCTCATTTTACTAACAAATTCAAATTCATAAAAAACAGCGATTAAAGCAGAATTAAAGCATTTCATTTAAAAAAAATAATTCTGCATTTCTTTATTGGTTCATTATAAAGAAAACATTCCAGTTTTGCTGACTTGTGTTTGCTTTATTAACAATGGTAGATTACTTCCCCCTCGTGCAACAAAGACCCCTCCCACCCCCCATGTCTCAGTGCAGTATTGATGCAGTGGTTGTCAGTACTATGCTGACCAGGTGAACAGCAGGCATATGGTGAGGTCAGGCAGGGCCCCTCTTTCTGCTCTTTCTGCTCTGTCCAACCCACTACACCCCACTGAAAGAAAATCAATTCCATCATACCACAGACACAAATCCCCCCCTTTTTCCCCTTTCTTCACCTCTCTTTTATCCACAAACACACACACACACACATGATCTTTAGGTGTTGTGTTTCTGTCCCGGCTGTGTGATCTGCCTTATAAAGTGGAATGTATCATAAATGTATGTATTAAGCAAGTTTAAAAGCAGTCTGTTCATTTTGGGAACATTTAAAAACTGTTTAGGAGTTATTATAGGAGTGTATTTCTCTGTCCTGTCTTGTTCTGTTTGATTAACTGTAGCACAGAGCAAATCTGATCGTAAACAAAGCGGCCGTATAAACTAAACTAGAATTAAGAAACACTCTGAGACTTTTCTGTTTATTTCATTTGTGTTTTGATGTTTACACAGCTTAGTTTCTGTGGGAAAGCGCACACAAGCTTTGCCCTGCGGTGAGTGTGTTGTCATGGAGACCTGCATCCAGCCAAAAAAATGGGTTAATTAGCATCGGAGCAGTTGATTGGTTTGCGGTGGTAATTAACACAGGTGAGGTTAATTAGCTCCCCTGAAACCAGTCGCTCTCTGCTGCACACGGAGGGGAAAACAGAGAAGGAAAAAACATACACGTTTACACGCTGTTGCTTTATTACTCGTGGAAGTCGGGAAGAATTTTAATATGCATGCGAGGGTCCCCCGTGTGAGGACGTAAGGGGAAATTCAGCCTCATTAATGGAAGCAGGTGAGAGAGGTGCTAAATGTGGTGCTCTCTCTGTCAATAACACGCAACTACTGCCCCATATACACTGAGTTTAGTCTGTTTGACCCCATGCACACTACCGGCAAATCTTGCTCCTGTGCTACAAACACCCTCATTTTTATTATTGTTGGTTTTGTAAGTTCAGCTTGACAGTGTCAGTCTGTCTGTCTGTGTAGATGGAGCAACTGGCGTGTGTAAGTGACACTGTCCAATGCTGTATAACAAACTACAGAAAACTTAAAAAAAACAAAACTACAGATACATCAGTCTTGTTTGTTTACAGAATAATGAGGTGGATGTCTGAGAATTACTAGCGCTTGTTGTGTTTATATATATGCAATAGTACAATCACTCCTGGACTGTTTTGGAGCTTTTATTAGGAGATGTGCACTTGGGACTAGGGTTGCCAGGTGGTTGTCAGAAAATCACTCCAAAACAACCAATAAAACCTTAAGTCCATATTAAGTCCTTATTATGTATTTTACTTTGATTTGTATTTTTATTTGCCTACAGTATGATGTACAACAATAGCAAAGTTTAAAAAATGTAACAAAAGAAAATAAATATCATTGTTGAAACTAGTGCTGTTTCGTAGGAAAAGCACAGACATGGCGCCCCTGCATGTGACTATTTTGTATATAGTAAATAATCCATATAAGACACATTTCCCTTTAGATTAATGTGACCAAAAATTTGGACAAAAATTTGATTTGGACAGAGTTTAAGGTAAATGTATTGTCTGTTAGAGATGCAGTATGCTAGCAGTTTCTCTCTTGAGCTGTAATCTATACTGAAGAGCTGTTTTTTGATCAGCACAACTTTATAAAGTCTCAAGGCGTACAATCTTTTGGCAAGGTGCTTTACTGGAAGATAGTTGCATGAAAGTCTCTCTTTCTTTGTCTCTCATTTGTTCTTATTCGTAGATATTGACACCGCTTTACCTTTCAGTTTTGCAGGCCCCCCGTGGAGTATTTAAGTAATGACTGACTGCTTGAGGCAAAATGTATAAATTAGTAAATAAACACCAGATGTTTGCCTAACAGCAAAAAAGCCAAGTGTGATGGATTCTTCAGGCATTAAAAAGTGATGTTGCAATACAACTAAGTTTCTGCAAACACCACATATTTTGCTCTCTTTCTTTTACAGAAATGTGGCTTTTTTTGGCCCATCTACTGTTTCTGTTTTACAAAACAATGCATGGAATGCGTGCAGATGTTTGTCTGTTTTTCCTTCTTTGTTATTTTCATCATTATTTGTGCATGATGGTGGTGCAGATAACAGTTGACCTGGGCTTGTTGTTGTTTGTGGGTGAAAGATTGCTCTGGGTAGAGCTAAACAGCCCAATGAGTGTCTCTGTGATGAGTAACCCCACCCACCCAAATCCATGTGACCCCTCCCTCCTCACACACCTGTGTGTGTGTGTGTGTGTGTGTGTGTGTGTGTGTGTGTGCGTGTGTGTTGGCTTCTCACAGGTAACAGAGAAAGCTGTTTTTACTGCTACATCATTTTTTGATTGTAAACTATGGCAATTTTAATAATGAAAGCAAAGAGATCTTACTGTATTTCCATTTAAACAAAAGCTTGATGTACTTTTAAGTTAAGAAACACGTGGATTCATGAGACTTATGGAAATCTTAAGCGTCTCCCTCCTCTTCTTACAAGTTGGACATTAAAAATTGGAAATATGGGCTCATTTCTGCAGTATGCAAACACGAAAGCAGTTATATAATCATCGGTAGGTCTTTAGCAGTGGGCGTCTTGTGGCTGTGTTTAATTGATGTTGAGTGGCTTTTGAAGTTTGGAAAATGTTGCTGATCTGAGGAAGCAAACAGTGAGCCTTCCCTGCATCTCCACGATGCTAATCTCGCCCAGACCGCCGCGCCCTGCGCTAACCATCCGCCTGTCGCCAGCATCTCACTCACGTCTTCTGCCCCAAAAAAAGATACGTTCTGTGCTACAGCTGCGCAATTACCCACCCCTCGTTCTATATCTCTCAATAATGTGGAGCTTAAAGCTCACAAGATAACTTTAATGTAACTACCAGACTGGTTCCCTGTGGTCACAAGGCTCTGTTGATGAGGTAGCTTTGTAGAATACAGCATCCAGAAAAAAGCAATTAGCTTAATGCTAATGAAGCAAGCAGATATTGAGGTCTGAATCGAGAGGGGAGCTGGTGGTCCTAACTACAATAATGAAGGCAAATGGCTGGTCATTTAGTCAGTCAATCGAGCATGAGGAGCATGTGTAGCTCTGCCTAGATATTTATCTACAGTTCAACAAGTTCAACAGAACAGAGGTGATTCCAGCCGCCCCCTGCCTTCTTTGAAGACCTCATGAATTTGCTTGATGAGTGGAGTTTTCCTTCCTGTGGTAATGTATTTCCTATTAAAGCAGTTTGTTTGGATAGGACATACTGTAGTGAAGGAATCGTCCCCTTTTTGTGTAGCCAATAGAAAGCCACTTTTCAGTAAATAGCCAATAGAAAGCCACTTTTCAGAAAATAGCCAATAGAAAGCCACTTTTAAAAAACACAGCACAGTCATGGCACAGCAATGAACAATAATTAGTTACTTGCTAGGTGGTAAGAGTGACTTTCTTATTCTGTAGAGCATTTAAGTTGGTTGGGCAGAAACTGTGTGTGACAGGATGAGTCATCAATATGTTTTTTCTGGAGTCTGTTACATTGAAATGTGTGTTTTTGATAAATATTAATTTTGTCAGCATGACTTTCAGCTTGTCAACAGGAACAGGCAGGCGTACACCCAGCTAACAATTTTAGGTTGTAAAAATGTTTCCCTACATTTCCATGATGTAAAATGTTATTTTGAAAGTTCTAGTTTCAGTTTCTTAGATGTTGTATTAACGTTATTGCTCGGTTAAAAGAACAGTATTTAAACTTCTTTAAATTCTGTAATGTTTTGTAACTTTTAAAGAACAATTGCCAATGTTCTGAGAACATTCCCTGTTAGCTGCGTAGATGGCTGAAAGCTAGCGGACACAGGCTTAAAGTTTTGAATTCATGGTGTTTGGTGGTATGTTCTGTTTAATAATATTGTAATGAAACGTCACACAGAACAATGTTTTTTGATTACTAGCCCTGCAGAAGTAAAGCAGAAGGTGTGAGATGTAATACACTCTGTGGTTCAACAGGGCATGTTTGCGAAAACAAGGCTGTATGTTTTCTTTTTATTTCTTTCCAAATGAGACAGCGCTGAGGTGTTAGTCGCACAGAGGAATATAAACAGACTCCATCGCAAGCTTTGATTCATACATACTGATGGGCTGCTTGTTACTGGTTTATGGAGGGCCAGACCTGCGTTTGCAAATGAAAGTTGCAGCAACAGAGTGGAAATGAGCCCAGACCTTGTGTTTTAGCAGCATAAAGAGCCCCGTTACTGCTGCTGAATGCACAAACAGAACAACATCCCTGTTGCCTCCAGCTGTATTAAACACATGCACACATTAAATTATACAACTGCTGAGCTGGTTCAAGGTTTACTAATGAGCTAGC
>JAZGTK010022580.1:0-10228 GCA_036877625.1 Ambastaia sidthimunki | reverse complement strand
GCATGTTTCTGCTTTTTAGTTTTTGTGTCTTTGGTAGAAATTATGAAGTGAAAATAAAGGGCATGTGTGTGTGGAGAGAGAACGCTTACTGACACAGAAGAACGTTTATAATGTGATTCATCCCTAAATATGACCCCACAAGTATCCATGATGAAAAGATCAGAATTTAATAGATAAAGGATCTCTTGGCTACAAAGCAGAATAAGGATTACACTTATTCTGACTGTATTCAGAGTGAATCACTCTATTTAAACCTAAATGTTTTCTTATGTGCTTTACCCTGTCCTTGTCCTCCACCAGGTCTGTCAGCACATCGTCAGCATCCAGAATTCCCCCGTCACAGTACTCAACGTGGTGAGTTCGTACCAGAAAATCTCCTTCCTGCAAAACAAACAAAAGCTTGTGTGAACTATCAGCAAGAGTACACAAAAACACACACCTGCTGACTTTAGGCTTATCACCTTATTCCTTGAATTTCCCAGTGTTGCTGGCACAGTCAAAAGAAACTTTCATTTCAAATACTACTGAAAAATCAGTGTTCATTAGTGTTCATCTGCATCAGCGAAAATAAGTATCACTGATCAAAACTATGACAATTTCATGCTGACTTTAATACCCCATGCAACATTATTTTCTTCAAATTCACCCAATTGTATATGTATATAACACGTACAACATGTATAGGTATATAACAATGTATATAACAAGCCCCATAGGCATATTTAGGCAATGAAATTAAGTGCAAACACATTCATTTAAATTCAATCATAATGGATTTTAAAAAATCTATCTCTGCAATGAAAAAGAGAGAAAGAGAGAGAGAGAGAGAGAGAGAGAAAGAGAGAGAGAGAGAGAGAGAGAGAGAGAGAAAGAGACCCTACTGTATTTTTACAGTTGCCTAACACCCTGATGTACAGGCAGGACGAGACGTCTTTTATTAAATGAATAGTGTTCCCGCAGAACTCCTCCACTGTCACCTCCTACAGGAGGAGTACAAACAGGTCAGACTTGGGCCCAATGGCCTGATTAATGCTGACAGAGAACAAAGCAGCACATATCAACATCCACAAATCATCACAACCTCATGAGCTCACAACAACTGCAGACCAGATCCCTGAGACAAGACTTCAACAGCCAAGATGTGAGACACTCTGTATAACAAATGTATCCTGTGCATTATCATGTGTCATTACATCATATTTTAAAATGCATTTGTTGTTTGATCATTTGAAACAAAGCAAGTTAAAAGTTGCTTTCAAACAATGCCATGTAAAGACTACGGCCAATAGTGAGAGGTATGCAATGCTTAAATAGTGTTTACCTTGGAGTAACTGCAAACTCCATTGACAGTGTGAGACATGACTGATACGGGCCAACCCTGTTTATCTTGGCTGCTGTAGGTCTACAGAGCTGTCAGCCTTCACCAGATGAACTCTGATTGCATGGATGACTCATATACAAAATCTTGGTTAAAAAGCACAGCCTTTCAACACAGGAGAAAAACAGACACCAGATTTAACCAGTATATACTCGTATATATGACAATTGAGGCATAGTTAACATAAAGGAGGTAAAGAAAACTAGATATTTTGAATCTGGGACAAAAATAAACCAGCTGTTCTTTACCATACTATACAACAAAAAAGTTTCTTTTTTTGTTTGGCAAATGGGCAGTTTTTAGACATACATTTATATAACCAAATTCTACTGTTGTACATTTCTTGGGATCACTATGATTGAACATGCTTGTCATAGTCATTATCTATATATTATATAAAAATATGCTTCAGTATAATTGAGTTTAATTCATAAGGTCATAATTTCAAGTGGGTTTAGCTTCTGATTAAGTGTGAGAAGGAAAATCTTTACTTTGAAAAATAACCAGATTACCAGAAGATCAACAGAGACTACCAACAGAGTCTTAAAAGGTTTAATATTTTCTATTTTCTTGACTGCTATGGCTTAACTAGTTCTTAAAGAATTTTCACTGTCTGTGAAATCTCTTGCAATTCAATACAACATGCTGTAAAACAATCATTAAATGTTTAGTTTTCCAGTTATACAGAAACATTCATAAAAATATATATGTATACCTGAGAAGCAAGCCTGCACAGGGTCTGGCTGAGAAGAAATCTTGAATAAGTATTTTGTCTTGCTGCATTGGCAGATTTTTTTCACTTGTTTAAAGCACAAACAAGCAAAACCCAGTGGGGAAAAAATCTTGTTGCCAATGCAACAAAACAAACACAAATAGCCAATGCGCAAGATTCTCAGAAAACAAGCCTTAACATCTTTCATATTAGAATCAGAATTTCATCTGGTTTGAGGATGTTTAGATACTTCTACTGGAAAAACACATAAAACAGCACTTAATGTGCATGTGAAATCATTTAGACAACACAAATGTCATAAAAATATACAGCAATCAGTGATATAATGATGGAAAATATTCTGTATATGTTTATGGGTTTACCAAGAATCCAGCACTAACTCTACAGTTCTATTATCATATCAATTAGCATTTGATCCTGCATTCCACTCAATAAACAAAGCTGATGACATCAGATCCCACATGACCTCATCTCTCGCAGCCGTGAGCTAAATGACATTTGACAGCCAACGCACCTGTCTAATCATGGCTCCAACCCAAACCAGCCCTCAGCTTTTAAATGCTAGCAGCAAGGCGCAACGAATGAGGGTGAGCCAAAGGCCACAAGGGCCGCGGTTCCTGGCATTCAACAAAGGGCGACGGCGGTCTACTGAAAAAAAATCAGTATTACATGCCACATTAAAGCCTATTCCCACCTACACCATCGGTGAATGAGGATACGCGCATGGCGGGAGATAGCGGCGTAATGAAACGATGGAAATCTCTGGAACGTTTTGCAATTTTTACCCTGATGGCGGTGAGCAGCGGCCCTATTTCCACAATTGCTTTTGTTGGCGCGGCATCCATTACCAAGCCTAGCATCATTACCAGACTCATAAACAGTAATGAACATGATGGTGATGATAATGATGCAATAAGACACTGTCCATCTCAGAGAGCCATCTTCCACCTCTGTCGTATTCCTGCACTTTCTGGTCAAATAAGAAAATACCAATTCTGCAGTGAACGGAATTTAATAAAGATACAATTTTCAGACCCACACCTCATTTTCTGTTATGGGTCGTAATATAGCCTGAATGAAAGAAGATGCTTTTTATATGGTAGCACAAATTAATACTTTTCTGGGCACTGTGGCCAGTGTGGGAAGAGATGCGTATGTGGGCAATCAGTACTTAAATGAGACAACCAGACTCAGGACGAGTCCAGATCACACAGCATGTCTGGACGTTCCTCTTCTACTCGTGTTTGATAAATATCTGCAGCGCTAAAGCAATAATCAGAAAATCAAAGCCATAAGCTTTCCACAGACACACACACACAGTTTTAATCTACACACACACATACACACCCACAGAAAGAATGTTAGAAATGGACATTCATATAAGACCAGTATAATTTTCTATTTTACCCATGCAGATGAAATAAAATCAAGTTAAACACAAGTTTATATATAATAAGTCTATATATCGACATAATATTCCTGCTAATTCCCACCCTAATAACACTATGCAGTGTAGTAAACCAGTGTACCTATTTGTTTTTTTACAGATTATTCATAGAACATCTCAAACTTGCATTTGAATTCCTGTATGCAAAAACTACATCCATACGGATCAGCTAACCTAAATCTAACCCGTAACAGAACACGCTAAAATAAAAACAAAAAGGCTTACTCACGAGCCCAAGTATGTATTATGTTTATTTGCTCTATTCCAAGAAACATCTTCAAAGACAACACAATGCCTCCAAGTCACTGGAGACTACAGTTTCAGACAACCACAACAGCGGATGTGTATTCACTGAAAATAACACATTAGGGTTGGGCCACGCTGCCAAAACCATCAAAATCGCTAAAGGCCGAATGCTGGTACTTCATGAGGACATCTGCGGTCCTGAGGTGGTTTCCATCACAAACCACGTACCTAGTTTGGAACACTTTTCAATTGAGAGCAGATGCTAACCAACTCTGTCTCTGAGGCGAGGCACGCTAATTGTTTTCTCTCCTGGAGGAAGGCCAGGCTTTTCCATGATATCAGCTGCTTTGGCAGCCAGCTCAGCACTTGTGCATCTGGCATTCCTGAGCTTAATGAAAAAACAGCAACGCAGCTCTGGCTTACGTTTGCCTGGGTAATTAAGTGTCCCTTTTCGACGACCTGATAACTTCCTGAGTGACTCCCGAGGACTTCCTCCACCTCCTCTGCTAAAGGTCTCTCTTTCTCTCTCTCTCTTTCTCTCAGACAATTTACTGCCTCTGGCCAAAGGCTTGCAGGCATGCGAGTATTTAGGGTCAACAACTCAAGCACATTTCCACTTGTTTCCCGGCCCGGAACATTCTTGAGCACGCTGGCTGAAGATCACAGGCTCTTTTCGTCCCGCTGGTAACTGACACATCCGGGTCAATGGAAAACACCTCAATGAATATAACAAACAAAGAAATGCAATCAAAGGTCGCAGTTATTGCACAACAGAAATTAGGCAGCAAATCCTTAAAGTGGCAACTGCGTTCCTTCAAGCGATGGCTCTTGTATACCGACTTATGACACATTAAAAGGCTGAAGATTAGTGCAACTAAATCTAGGCCATTTCTCGTCCCCTTTAATCCTGAGACGCATTAAATGCATAATTACACAGCTGCGGGAAAATGTTTCAGATTAGCATAACAAAAAAGGAAAGACCGCGAGCCGCCGCAACTTCAATGGTAAAGAAGGAAGTCTGGTAATTAACAATTGCGGTAATAGCTCTATCACCAGCGAGATAACACGCAGCCAAGCGGTGGAGCTCCAAGCTGTGACAGCTAACTGAGAGGTCGAACCGTACACAAATGTGAAACACAGAGAGCACGGCTTCATCTTAACCTCTATTAACTTACAGGGACAAGTTAAAAACACAATTAGCCTAAACTAGGCCAAAACGAATGGGAAAAGCATTCGGTACAGCGTTGCTCGAGTGATGGGTTGCAACCCAAATGGGTTTCAAATGTTTGTTCTGATAAGTCACTGAAAAAACAAAATGCAAATATAGTTAATAAAATTATGGTTGAAATAACAGCTAAAGATGTGCTAAACGCAAGTCACCAATTTGTGTCTGTAAATACATATAGAATCTGGGTTAGAAACCTGTATCAAAACATTTTAGAGTCACTGCAGGACCAAACAGGGATATGCAATGTTACATTATGGTTTGACTACAATTTGACTAGTATGACTAGAATTTACAAGTTATTTGGATTAACTGTATGTTTAATTGACTACTTAACCAGAGCAGATCTGATATGACTTTGGTGGCACCCACACAGAACGTGTTCTTGCTTCCAAAATAACAATAAGACATACAGCACAAGATACTTTTTAACAGTTATAACTATACAAAACTTTATATTACATCTTAAAAACACAACACTTACAGCCCAAGACAATCAGACAACATTCAACATGGTAACTGACAGATAAATAGACTACATAGCTATTGCACAAAACCATCATAGTTCAAAAACAACCGAGATCTTCACATTGTGTCTAACACACTGACAATTGCTCAATGCTCAAAGCGAACATTTTGTGTAACAGTAATTTGTCTGTGGTTAGAGGAGCAAGAAGCACAATCCATCAACCACTAACGTGCCGGCGTTTAGCAAGTTAATCTAGTTAAGTGTGAGATGTCCAGAAGACAAGCATTTAAAACAGATAATCACAGCCAGCCTTGCATAAACACTAATCTTTCCAGTGTGATTAGATGAAGTCTTTTTAAACACCACTGAGTAATTACAGATCTCCTAAAGTCTGAATTTTCATTTGCAGCAGAGAGAAGAACAACAGGGAAAAATCAGCATGCAGTGCAGGCCGGACTCGAACCCGCACCTTTGCCACCACTGCTCAACACGTGTCTAGCACGTGCAGCAACCACTAAGTCACAGCTCAGAGAAATTTTACTAGATGAAGACTTTATAAAATTCAGAAAGAATAACTTATCAT
Organism: Ambastaia sidthimunki; assembly: GCA_036877625.1. Taxonomy (NCBI): domain Eukaryota; kingdom Metazoa; phylum Chordata; class Actinopteri; order Cypriniformes; family Botiidae; genus Ambastaia; species Ambastaia sidthimunki. The sequence goes on along the minus strand of JAZGTK010022580.1, from coordinate 4,147 downwards.
GATCAGTATGTAGTATTAGTAGTGCATCTAATAGGGCTACACAGAATATTGAAATATCACAATATTAAAAATGTGCATACAGCAATATCACAACGGTTTGCAATAACTGAATGATATTAATACTTTTAAAAAGTTATGTATAATCAGTTTTAGGTTGTGATACTTTCTTTTCAAAGAAAGAATGCGAAAGATTTATGTTGGTTAAGTAAATTTTCATTTTTAAATGCATTTAAAATAATTTAAACTGATTTTTAAATGTTTATTGTACTGTAAACCATATATTGCATTATTTAGCAAGTTATCGCATATCACATATATTCTATATTTCCATCTATATCATGCAGCTCTAATCTAGCATGTAGGCATCCTTACAACAGATCCTAAGTGAGCTCAGCATATCTATTACATGTATATAAACAATCACTAAGAATGCCATCAGACACACCAACTCCAAACCATTTACGCAAACTTAAAAGACATGCGTTCAGAGCTTCCACCAAATGTTGGAACTCATTGGCACCTAACTTGAGATTCGCGTGGCAAGCCGAGAAGTTCATAAAGGTTCAAAAACCTCACTGACTGATGAGGGTGTTAGTATTCCTATAAACATAACGCTCCGTTTGTTTGGAATTTCTGCTGAAAGCACTGTGACGTGATTTGTGGAGCCTCCTGCATTCATGAATAAATGCAACATTATGATTATTAACTCTATTAATGAAACTTTGAGGGAAACCTGAAGACATTAGTTACCAACAGCTCTAAATCATACAGTCTTATAGGGAAAAAGACCAAGTAATGAAAACAATCTATCACAAAGATCGATTGTGCAGCCTTCTCTGTACTGACACGCCATACTGCGGTACAATGCCGCTAATCATAAACTAAATAGAAGCAAACCCAATATTACCGCATTGTGTAGTACTACTACTGTATTCATAAAGCTAATAAGATGATCCATTTTGAGAAATACTGTATGTTCAATTGTGCGCTCGCATGGAATGCGTGCACCCATGCATATATGCAACCCGTTTATGAGCTCTGTTTTTCTTTGTCTGACCCTGACCAAACAAGGCCAGAGCAGAGATACAACCCACAACCCAGTCTGGAAACGAGGCCCCGGAGACAACAGCCAATCAGGATCCCTGGAGTAGCTCTATCCATCCTCACTGAGGCCCCAGTGCATCACCAGCTCACACGTCTATATTCCTCAGAGACTAACAGCCAATAACACAGCACTGATGGGAATAACAAACACACAAATAAAGGCTAGGCACGCACATAAACTTGTCTGACAGAAAGGACGTGCCCACGCAAAGAAAAAAAATTGTCTGAGCTTAGCTTGACACGCACCGGCCCCTAACAGTAAATGCCTGTTAAGATCTCGCACGCCGATCGCATATAAACCCAAGCAATACCCCAGAGCCGCCTGACAATCTCTCGACAGAGCCCTGACCTGACAAATTCACTGCATGATATTACTCTCCGATACGCGACAGGGTGCAATACAAGGCCACCGCCACCCGCGGACCGATCGCTACACGTACCTGCTTCAGTGCAAAGCGTGAAGACCATCTCCCATCAGTCAAATTGACCACTCTAAAGACAAAGCAATAGCACAGTAAATTGTAAGGCAAGGAAGTCTTGCAGCAATATACGACCTCATTTAGGCCCAGCAGCTCCTGCAGAGGTAAAGGATGAAACGCTTGTTGTTTATTAGAGGCCAGACTAAACCCTAATGCTCTGGGAAAGTGAGAAATCCACGTCCCCATCAGTCCACTGGGATCAAAGAGAGCCAGTGAAAATGGGTGCCACTCAAACAAATGCACTGTTTAAATAAAGAACTTCAAGCAGCAATGAGGGGAACATCAGGTGGGAGGGGCAGAGGGTCAGCGCTCATGGGAGACAATAGCTGCCATATTTTAACTCTGATTTTTATTAATCACAGAGAGAATATGGACAAGCCAAGTCTGCCCTACTTTCATTAAATCACTTCTGCAGTTTGATGTCATCAGAGAGGGACACATTCTGGGAACCCCTTTCAAATTTTGAAATAAGTCAATGTCGATATTCCACCATGGTTTTAAACAGGTTTTAAATTAATGAATAAGGTCTTTCAACAGTTTAATCAAAACCATAAGGTAAAGCATAAATCTTTGCTCATCCTCTAATGAATGTAAACCCAAATTTTAAAAAAATGACTGTAATTCTATAATATACCAGTGTGTGTGGTATATTAAATGTCTTAATTTAACACAGAATGTCCAGAATTACAGGGGGATAACCACACACAATTAACTCACTTTCTGTCCAATACAGTAAGTAAAAAAACTAATCTCCTAATCACAGTACTTACTGTAACACTCTCACTATATATTAACCATAACTTTCATAAAGATGTAAAAGAAGCAAACATAAAACAAATTAGGCAACAACCATTCTCATGTCCTTCCTTTACCTGTGCTACACAAAAGGAGATGTTTTACAGAATATTCACGCTGCTCTTTTCCATACAAAGAGACCAGGCACTGTCAAGCACCAGAAAGGACAAAACAGACCATATGACCACAATATGCACCATGCACTAAAGCCATATGAAAGTTTTGTTTGACTGAAACTGAAGTAATTATATGAGATAGGAACTATGTTACTCCACCATACCGCTAAAATCTCATATTAAAATATTAAAATTTTGTAAAAAGCAACAAACATTTTGCTAAACAGCTTCGTGTTCCACAAGTGAAAGAAAAATCATACAGGTTTGAAACAGTGTATGGGTGCTGTAAAAATGTTCTTTAACTTAAAGAATATTAAGTAACTTGGATGCTCACCTGTTCCAGCAGTTTTCTGTATCTCTGCGTGGCTTGTTGGATGAGATCACGAACTGTCCATCCTTCCCTACATGGAACAACCACACCAGTCCTTCCAAAAGTCACTGTCACTTTCATTTTTAATCCAAAAAGAGGAAAATTATTCCAGATGTGTCCTCAAACAAACTCCAGCAGTAGCAGGTGTGTGTATTTACAGCCAAGACACAAACTGATCTTCCGCATCCAACTTCACAGCATTAAAGATCACGTGCACCTACACACATTAAACAAATGAAAAGTCAGATTAATAGTTTAAGAAAATAGTTTAAGAAAATCCAAGGCATAAAAATAGTGGGCGTTGATGCATTGTAAGATGTCACGAAACATTATGGGGTGCGTGTTGCATAGCAACAGATGGAGGGAAAAGTTACAAAGAGTCGGTGCGCTAATAATACTACAATAATAATTTCAGACTGTTATGAATTATTTAAAGTAGAAATGTACGACACTAGAATGGGTAATATCCCGTTTACTAAAGAACTGGATGGCTAACTGGTTAGCTCTGATCGCAACACTTTGTTAAACTTACTGCAAACTCTTAACTCAAGAATACGCACGGAAAGCAAATGCATTAAACGCTTGAAACAAGTTTGCATGCATTTCTATATCATATCAAAACTGTTTTGCACTTACTTGGAAAATAAAAGTTGGAAAGACGAGCAGGTTAGCGGCAAAAAAAATCTGGCGATGACTTTTTGAGTAACATAAGAAATCACGCGATCGTCGTTCTGCCTGTAGACAAATACTTTTCTATACTGCTGATCCACGGGATAAACGTGCACTAACTAATGATAACAAGTATGTGGGGATGTTGTTTGCGTCGGTATTTTCACGGGATGTAGTTGCATACCTTTCGCCATTCCTGAAGTTTCCTATAGTCTCCACCAGTGTTAACTTAGAGCTGGGCCACACGCTCAAACTTTATTAAAGGGCCAGCGCACTTTATACACACGCAGAACACATGCACTGATATACAACCCAAATGACAAAACATACGTTCAATATTGGTAATATACTAAAATATCTAACATCCATATTTTAATGCCCAAAAAAGAAACCATATTATGTCTTTTATTACACACCGCTGTTTCCAAATTCCCATAAACACAATGGTTATTATATTTTACAATAGAAATTATAATAGCATATTATAACATTTAGGGTCCTTTGCGGTTTCCAATGGTAACCATAAACCGTTTTCTAGATATTTTATAATACTCCCATATGCCTTTATATACACAGATATTTTGATAATTGCCATTATAAAAATCACATTGTTT
>JAZGTK010022579.1:0-10228 GCA_036877625.1 Ambastaia sidthimunki | reverse complement strand
CGAGGAGTCTAATGTAAGTTTGTTTGTTTTGAACATGTGTTTATGTATGTATGTGTGTTTATCTCTCTTTCCCACCTGTAGCTGAATATGGCCCAGCCAGCTGAGTCCATCCACAACTGGGTTCGAGGTCATGATAAAGTTCCTGGTGCCTGGATCAACATTGATGGAGAAGTGAGTTTTTCCATACAGTGAAAGTAAACGGTGACCACAGCTTTCTCGGTCCCCATCGACTTTCATTCAATTCCTAATCAATACCGTATAGACCAAAGGCTGTTTTGCTGGGTGATAACATGTGCTTGTGTACTCTGTACTGCAGCCCGTGACATTGTACAGCTCGTCGCTGTTAAGCGGGTCGGTACCAGACGGTCAGCCAGTAGAGGTGGAGGGGGCGTCCCAGCCTGGACTCATCACCAAAACAGGCCTGGTTCTGTTCGGGTCTGACGGAAAGGCGGTAGGTCTCTGGTCTTTATTTCTGTTTACAGCCTGGATTGTCATAATGAAGACTGTGTTGATGTTCATGACCATGTAGGTCCAGGTCAAGAACCTGCAGTTTGAGGATGGAAAGATGATTCCTGCATCCAAATACTTCTCCTCAGAGGAGAACACCAGCCTGGAGCTCACCGACGAGGAGAAGAACATGGCCGAGGAGATCAGGGTGTGTGTATAATCATCTTTAGATGTTTGCAGACATTTATTTTAAATGTATTGGAACAGTAAAGGCATGTGTCGTTTGTTTGATGGTTGTCTAGGTGATCTGGAAAAGTATTCTGAGCAACGTCCCGAGTGTTGATGAAACCACAGATTTCTTTAAATCAGGAGCTGCTTCTATGGATGTGGTCAGGTGGGTTTGACCTTTGGAATTTAGTAAATGGAAATGTTTGTTTTGGGGGACGAAAAACAGCCAGCAGGAGATTATCCCATTTGTTTGTGTGGGAGATGAATGAACTTGGAGACTTGAAAGCGTGATTGTTGGTTCAGGTTGGTGGAGGAGGTGAAGCAGAAATGTGGAGGTGTTCAGCTTCAGAACGAGGACGTCTACATGGCCACCACCTTCCAGAGCTTCATCCAGATGTTCGTCAGACGTCTGCGTGGAGAAGACCAGGAGGAGGAACTCGTCATCGATTACGTAATCAAAGACATGAATAACATGACGGTGAGGATGCCGTACCAGTGCTTCATCAACGGCAGGTTTGAGGACGCGGAAGATGGAAAGACATACAACACGATCAACCCCACAGACGGCTCGGTATGTTTAGCACACACACAAACACACACACACACACACACACAAACTCTGTCTGATGTTTCTGCTGTGTTCTGCAGGTGATCTGTAAGGTGTCGTACTCTTCAGTGGCAGATGTGGACCGTGCGGTTAGAGCAGCAAAAGAGGCCTTTGAGAATGGCCCCTGGGGTAAAATGAACCCCCGTGACCGGGGCAGGTTGCTGTATCGGTGAGAGCTTCAGATTGTGTATGTGTGTTTTTGACATTATGGATCAAATAAGAGCTTCCTGAGTTCTGTGTGTGTTTGTGTGTGTGTAGTCTGGCTGATCTGATGGAGGACCACCAGGAGGAACTGGCCACCATCGAGACGATGGACTCGGGTGCCGTTTACACGCTGGCTTTAAAAACCCACATCGGCATGTCCATTCAGACCTTCAGATACTTCGCTGGCTGGTGTGACAAGATCCAGGTGCGTGTGTGTGCATTTGCCACACCGTCCTCCGGTTCATTATGTCACTTCCTGTTTCTGACGCATCATATCCTGTTTTCCATAGGGCTCGACGATACCCATCAACCAGGCCAGACCCAACCACAACCTCACCTTCACAAAGAAAGAGCCTCTGGGGTGAGAGACCGCTCTCGTATGTGTGTGTTTGTGTAACCGTGTGTGCGTGTGGTAAACGTGTAATACGGTTTGTGGGTTTCTCAGTGTTTGTGCTATAGTGATTCCGTGGAATTACCCACTGATGATGTTGGCATGGAAAAGCGCAGCGTGTCTGGCAGCCGGAAACACACTCGTTCTGAAACCTGCGCAGGTAACACACACAACACACGTGTGTATCATAACAAACTAAAAATACTGAATTACTTCCTCTAATTTTCCAGGTAACTCCTCTAACCGCGCTGAAGTTTGCGGAGCTGACGGTGAAAGCCGGCATTCCAAGTGGAGTTATCAACATCTTACCGGGATCAGGTGAATACTTTTGTGACACACTCCTACATAGACATCACATATGTATTTGACGTACTTAGGGTTAACAAGTTAAACAAACCTAAAAAAAGCTCTTAGATTACATTAGTAACTGCTTAGCAACGGACTGGCAGCCACACACAACACCCTAACATTGTGTCAGTGAGATTAAATTTCATTTTTTAGGTGGTCTGGTCGGGCAGAGGATGTCCGATCATCCTGATATTCGTAAGCTCGGATTCACCGGCTCGACTCCCATCGGCAAACAGATCATGAAGAGGTAAATGGCATTTATACATCTGCTTTTAAGTAGTGTAACGTGAAAGTAACAAAATGTATACTGTGTCTACTGAGATCTGAAAGCACTTCCTGTTGATGATGTCATTTCCTGTTGCAGCTGCGCGGTCAGTAACCTGAAGAAGGTTTCTCTGGAGCTGGGCGGTAAATCTCCTCTCATCATCTTCAGTGACTGTGACATGGATAAAGCTGTTAGGATGGTGAGAGAAGAAAAACTCCTGCCAGAAGATTCAGAACAAGCGAGTCTGTTTTTAACCAGCTGTGTTTGTATGTGTCCTGCAGGGCATGAGTTCTGTTTTCTTTAATAAAGGAGAAAACTGCATCGCTGCCGGCAGACTGTTTGTAGAGGAATCCATACATGACCAGTTCATCCGCAGAGTGGTGCGTTTTCTCCAGATGTATTTATGAAAGAACTCAAGATGTTGGAGATGTGGAGATGACTTCTGAATGTTGTGCTCAGGTGGAAGAAATCAAGAAGATGAAGATCGGAGATCCATTAGATCGTTCCACAGATCATGGGCCTCAGAACCACAAAGCACACCTGGACAAGCTGCTGAACTACTGTGAGATGGGTGTGAAGGAGGGGGCGAAGCTAATCTACGGGGGAAAACAGGTGGAGAGACCAGGTGAGACCTCAAATCCAACCTGAGACCCTCGAGATTCAGTTAGCATTAAAATGCTACAGCTGTGTTAATGATGGTTTGGAGGTGATGGGTGTTGCATATGGCTTTTATTTAAAAACATCTGACGTTTTGGTCAAATACAACAATGTCTTCATACATCTATGTTCACAGGATTTTTCATGGAGCCCACAGTTTTCACAGATGTAGAAGATCACATGTTCATCGCCAAAGAAGAATCGTTTGGTCCAATTATGGTGGTTTCCAAATTCAAGGATGGGTGAGCTGACTTTCATCTGGACTTTTATCGTTGGCAAATGTGTAATGATCTTTTTTAAGAAAGATGCTGATTCTTTTGAACTTCATTTGGACAGTAAATAATCAGCATAAGGCTTATGATTAGCATCATGCTTAACTCAGGACCTAGAGGGCTGCTGTCCTACACAGTTTAGCTCCAACATGACAGGCAGGTGTATTTGATTAGGGTTGGAGCTAAACTCTGGAGATTGATGGCCCTCCAGGACTGGAGCTGAAGTATAACAGAATACTACAACGCTTCTGTTTTATGTGTGTAAGTGATGTGGATGGAGTTCTGAGCAGGGCCAATGACACAGAGTTCGGTCTGGCCTCTGGGGTCTTTACCCGTGACATCAGTAAGGCCATGTACGTCAGCGAGAGACTGGAGGCGGGAACCGTGTTTATAAACACCTACAACAAAACCGATGTGGCGGCACCCTTCGGAGGCTTCAAACAATCCGGATTCGGAAAAGATCTCGGTAAGTGTGAACAGAACACAGACTCACTCCAGATTATAAACCAGTTTGTTTTACATTAAGACGATGCATGTGTGTCCAGGTGAGGAAGCCCTGCACGAGTATCTGCGGACTAAAGCCATAACGCTGGAGTACTGAGAGAAACCTTCAGCAGAGCTCCAAACAGAACCGCAGATCACCTCAGATCTGACTTGAAAACGATGAGCCGTGACTTCACTGATGTGCCTACATATTTAATCACCCTTTATTCTGTAACACGATTTATAGAGCGGGACTGATGTTGACTAGCATCCTACACTGGCTGAAATGTGAATTAAGAAACCAACAGACCTCAAAATCACTGCCACTTTATGACATCTGTATTACCACATTCGTACATCTTGTACATCAAAGTTTTTAATATTTTAATAGCTATGACGAATGGTTTATATACTTAATTTTGCATTCCAGCAGACACAAGATCACTAGAAATGTTCAAAGGAAATAATATAAACACGATTCTCTTAGCAAAGAGTTTATTTTGTAGAACAGGCTTTATGGGAAAATTTGTAATAATAATTTACACACTTAATACAAACACTGTGAAACTGATTTGAACCGTGTAAAGTATCTGTGACTTAACAAATGAAAGTAGCTAGAAACTGAAGTTAACTGAAAGTTTACGATCGCTTGTGATTCTCATGTTATACATCTGAGTGTTAGTCAGGAAATGTTAGTAATCAGTGTTCAGTCTTCTGTATAAGCTAACAGTCACACAAAAAGTGTCACGTTTGCCAAATGTCATTATACATGACAGTATTACAACTTTATCTAAATAATAACATTTAAAACTGAAAAAGTGTAGCTAACCCATTTATACAATAAAAGATCCTAATCAAAAACGTTTTCTTTGTTAAATGCTTACAAACATTAAAGCAACTTGTCATCATTTCTACCTAACACAGTAATGCATGTGAAAGGCAATAAAGTAAAAAGAAGTGCATAATAAAATGCATGTATTTTAAATTAATACCTTCTGCAACAACTAGAAGTGGCTTGTTTTCATGGTTTTGCACACAGTTAAACTGCATGAATGCAGGTCATTCTGCATGACGGTCTCTATGTCACATCAAATGCTATCTTCTCTCTGGAAGAGTTTTTTTACAATGTTTTGTGTATGATAAAATATATCACATGCATAAATTTACACTATAACAACTTCCGTATCTGAGGGTTAAGTCGCTCTTTACAGTTATGAATGTATTTTGCCATTAATCAAGTATTTAATTGTTTGTTTTTCTAAGAAAGTTTTTAAATAACATTTAGTTACTTATAATAATAAGAGTTACTTATTTAGTTTTTTGTGTAAACACGCAACGCCTTTAAATGTATTTTGTTAGTATTTCCAGATTATTGGTATAATGATTGAATTTGTGAAATTGCATTTTGTTTTTATCATTTGCATTCTGGTCATACCTGTTTCTCCTGTCTGTCTTAAAATATGACAGAGTTTGACCTGGAATTTAAGCAGTTTTTCTTGTCTGACCACATACACGTCTGTATCAGAAAGAACAATTATTAATATTGCAATAATAATTTTATTCGTGAAAAAGTAATATTTATTACCGTAACGTGACCTGTGATTTAATTACGTTTTGCTTTAGTTTGCATTGCTTTGGTTATACTGCATGTAAAACTAGCACGAACTCTTATTTTGAAATTTGCGCTCGCGGCCGCGGTGATGACGTGCACGCGCGCTGTTCGGCGAGGAAAGCGGCGGAGAATCTGTCGGTAAATACAGACCGATTTACTTTCATTTCATGCTCAGAGAGTTTATGAACGTCTTCCACAGGTTCAGTAAGACACCGACAGCAGTTTAACTCAGTTTATAACGTGACAGTTGTGATGTTTTCATACTGTGTGTGTGTCGTATTAGTTAAAGATGAGAACAAAATCTAGTTTTTTATTGGTTGATGTAAACGAATTGACATTATAATAATAATATTTAAGTGTCTGTGTGATTTGTTTGCTGTTGTGTTATTGTTATATCAGTTCATTAATGGATTAGACTTGTTAACTTGTGTTACTGGGTTAGACAACTAACATCAGTGTGTTTAGTAACTGATGGGCAGATAATACATGTGTAGACTGTAAATGAAACACTGTCTGCCAGTTCAGCATGAAGATCCAATGACAGGTGCCTGCAGAATGAAAGACCATCAGAAAACATCTCAGGTTCTTTGCAGGACTAGAAGAACTTCAGCAGTTATGGATGTCTGTCTGATCCACTGATCCGCCGTTGATGTTCAGAGGGTCATGATCCCGGCTAGCTTTAGTCTGCCGTATGAGCCTCCGAACTTTAGGGGGCGCTGTGCTCAGCTCCCTGAACCCCAGTCTGGCAGCACAAGCTGGAGGAACCTGGAGCTCTCTGTCTTTCAGACCCATACCCTCCATGCTGCAGACCATGGTACCTTCTAGTTACAGTGCTCTACAGGAGGAACGTCTGGCCATGGTGGACCTCGGCCCTCCCAAATCAGAGTCCCTCAAGAACGGCTTTCACCGCGAGTCCAGACGCCACTCGGACCGCGGCAGCCGAGCGTCCATCAGCCTATCAGACGCGGGAGACGGTTGCTACGCGGAGACAGAGCCCATGCTGCCTGACGGAGGACTTTCAGGAGAGGAAGCCGGTGAGATAGAGAAGAGCGAGGAAGAAGAGCAGAAGCAGAAAGTGAGAAACATGCCCAAAGAGCCGCCCCTGGCCATGGCACTGCAGATACTGGTGCCCTTCCTGCTGGCTGGGTTTGGGACGGTGTCGGCTGGAGTGGTACTGGATATAGTGCAGGTGAGATTCCGAACGCTCCGTTTACACTCTTTGATGAATCCGGATTACAGGTAAAATCCACTTTTAGACTTTGGATCATATAGAAAAGAAACACAAAATGTGTGATGGTTCAAGACGTTTCATGAGTGATGCTTATTTAACTAACGGTGGGTGATTTACAATCCAAACAGTCTTTCTGAGACACCAAATCATGTTTGAAATTTAACAAGACTTAGTTATTAGTGAGCAAAGATCCATTTTAATTACAATGTGCTTGTAATTAAAGCACATTGTAATTAAAGTATTGGGACTTTAGTATTGGGACTTCAGTGTGTAACAGTGAGCACCAATCACATCTCTGTTGTCTCAAATCTGGTTCCTCAGCATTGGGACGCGTTTAAATACATTACAGAGATCTTCATCCTGGTTCCTGCTCTGCTGGGTCTGAAAGGAAACTTGGAGATGACTCTGGCTTCCAGACTTTCCACAGCGGTTAGTATCAGTGTGTCACAACATCCTGCTACTGTTTATATAATGTTATAGTCATATTTCTCCTGCAGAGCTGTTTCGGTGTGCCAACACATTTTATGACAACTGTCAGATGCTGTTTATGAGATCTGAGCTTGTTTTGGGGCGAGCTGATGTATTTTAAAGCCAGTGTTCTGTAGACTACAGATGAGTTCATAACTCAAGGGACAGAAGCTGGTTCTCTCTTGAGTCTTGGGTGCTGTCTGTGAGTGTTTGCTAGTCTTTCTTTCTGGCTGGGACCGCTGCACTCTTTCAGCCCGCTCAGTTTGACGTCTGGAGGTCTCGTGGCAAATGTGTCATCCCCTCTCGAGGTGGAGAAAACAAACAAACTCTGCTGGTGTGGAGAGAGAGTCAGTCTGTTCACTCTCACACAGCTGGAGGGTTTCAAAAACACTCTTCATTTCAAACTGAGCTGTTCTCAAGAAATCTCCCCCCCACCCAGTGTCTTATATTTACATCTGAATCCTTTATTTCCTCCTTTATTTTCTTAAACACACACTGTGTTGGCTCACGGTAGATCCAAACCCAAAACTTCATTATCTAGTCCTCAGATGGTAGTTTAGTCTTTAACTTACTGCAGTTTTTCATAATCGCATGACCCCTCCGAATCTTTCTGTAAATCCAGTTCAGTTCAATCACTTCAGTTTAATTTTTACTCATTATATTCTCATTATTATTGTTTTAATCTCATTTTATTTTGTATCTCTATAGTTTACTCAGTTATGTATGTGTAAATGACACATTAAACATGAACACTGAAATATATATGACATCACTTCATCTTTAGGTAAACGTGGGGAAGATGGACTCGCCCATAGAGAAATGGAATCTTATTATTGGAAACTTGGCACTGAAACAAGTAAGAGACTTCTTGAGTCAAATATATACACGCAGTCCTATATATATATTTATATGTCAATAATATCAATTATATATCCTTCCACCCTCTCAGGTTCAGGCCACAGTGATTGGGTTTCTAGCAGCCGTTGCGGCCGTCATACTGGGCTGGATTCCTGAAGGAAAGCTGAAGATCGGCCATGCGGTGCTGCTGTGTTCCAGCAGTGTAGCTACAGCCTTCATCTCATCGTTACTTCAGGGTATGAAACACTCATTTATAATCTCAGTAACTCATGTGTGTGGATTCACTGCGGTGTGATCTGACTCAGGGATCATCATGGTGGGGGTCATCGTGGGCTCTAAGAAGACGGGCATCAACCCTGATAATGTGGCCACGCCCATTGCTGCCAGTTTTGGTGACCTCATCACGCTGGCCATCCTGGCCTGGGTCAGCCAGGGTCTCTACAGCTGTCTGGGTAAGAGAGAAGCAGGAAGTTTGTGGTTGTGTGAGCGAGACAGCTCAGTACAGTTTGATACAGAGCTAGAAAAACATGTATTTCACCCAGTACAGGTGGCATAAGTCTGATAATAACTACAGGTCTCACACGCATTATGAGTTTTACATCACTAGAGGGCACTGAATCCACTCAGTTTAGACTTACATGTGACCTGAGCTACTGTAACAGACAGAATGCTGCTGTAATGACAGAAGCTGTTTGAGGCTTATGAAATGAATGACCTGGTTCAGGTCTAATGAGTCTGACTCTGAACAATGAAAGTGTTGAACTGTTGATTTTATTGTCATTCAGTATCGAAAAGTATCGGTTACATTTTAAGAAGTCATATTAAATGATTGTATCTTAGAAGTCAGCTGTCTCTCTTACACACACACATCTCATCGCTGTTGCCTCTCCTGCAGTCAAACACACACATTATCGTGTGAAAGTGGTGGTCTGGTGTTTATACAGGTTTAAAGGGGCGTGATGAGTCATTGTGATGCGTCCCAGACTGGCCCAGGCTCAGCACTCCGCTCCTGTATTAGCCTTTCTTACTTTTTAGAGGTGAAGTGAGGTGTTGGGACCTCGTGCCAAAACCATCGTCGTTGTGCCAACCAGCAGAGAGAAGCTGATGCGTCCAGTGACCTGTCATGACCTGTCTCACTCTGAATATAACACACAGACTGGATTTAAAGATCTGGGTGGTTTAGTGTGTGATACAGGAAGTTTATCATGAGAACTAAAGTTACACCGACATCTAAAAGATTCATTTCAAGAATGAAGAAGATCATGTTTTCCTTCATCTGTTTAAATCCAGTTCCAGACATCAGTGTATTCACTGTCTCTCTCTCTCAGACTCTCGTCCATACGTCTCATCTCTGGTTTGTGCTTTCTTCATGTGTCTGACTCCTCTGTGGATGGTCATCTCCTCCAAACACCCGGCCAGCCGCCAGCTGCTGTACTCGGGCTGGGAGCCTGTTATCACGGCCATGTTCATCAGCAGGTCAGATCTTCACACACACAGACTGAAGAACATTCAGTCGCTGAAGTGAATGACTCTTCTCTTCTTCTCTGCTTTAGTGTGGGAGGACTGATCCTGGACAAAACTGTGTCTGATCCCAACCTGGCTGGAATTGTGGTGTACACACCTGTTATCAATGGTGAGGTTTGTCATTATCATATATATCAACGTTATTCTTAAATTGTTAGTGGAATGTTCTGAAAACACTACGGAGTTTAAAAAGTTTGAATAATGTTCTTTTAACCAATCAATCAACCAAGAATTATTACAATGTTTCGAATGTTTCAACATGGTACAGGTAACATTTTTAACCTTTTGGTTACTTGGGGGAATGTTCTTACAACATTCCTGTCAGACTGTTATTATCTAATAAAAACGTCTGTAGTCTTATTTGTTTAAAGCTGTCGAGTCCTCAGGGTGGATCCAGAGACGTGATTTTTAACGAATGTTTTCTGAAAAACTGAAGGATGATACCGATGAAACTGAGCAGGTTTCTGGTCGTAGGGCACAAAATTAATTGGGGTGGTTGAGTTGCTGCTGGTAACCGGACCGTGACACCTTCACAAAGAACGAGTCGAGTTTTAATTAAAACATGCTAATGAGAGACATTTGCATCATCTGCAGTCTGTGTGTGTGTGTCTGTGTGTGTGTCTGTGTGTGTGT
>JAZGTK010022578.1:0-10228 GCA_036877625.1 Ambastaia sidthimunki | reverse complement strand
AATTTGATTAAAACTGAAGATTTTGTGATCCAAGTTAGATTATTAACCTTAATTTCATGTTATGGAGTTAAAGAAGTGTTTAATAAAACTCAGCCTTGTGAAAGTTTGGAATTTGTTCTTTTGTTCATTGAGCTACTGATTAAATTTGTACTTTTTAAAGGGGGTGTACTCATTTATGCTGAGCACTGTATGTATGTACTATATGAATGTATATGCTTTTGTGGTTAAAAAAATGCTTTTGTGGTTAAAAATACTCACATCCATGTTTTATGCTATGTTATGACAATCATATAAACGTAAAATAAATGAATATTGAATGCAAGCAGTTGCACAGTTTTACCCAACAAATAAGTTTACTATTGCAAAAAAAAAACAAGGCAACCAATTGCATCACAACATTTTAATATAAAATATATCCAGTGAGAGGGTAGATAAGCTTTTATTTATCTTTTGGGCAGTCCTCATAGAAACTCCCTCAGCCTCCGACATGGAAAGAAAGATGGCAGAAAGCAGGTTTTTCAAATAACTAAAACTGTCAGACAAATGGAGCAAAACAGTTTTATAATAGTTCCACTAGCCAGCTTCTTCATCCAATGAATAGCAAGTTGCAAAAGCAATTCTGCTGAAAAAAAATAAACATACAAATCCACTTTTGTTTAGGCAAAAAATAATTTATGAAAGGAAAATAATTTTAATCTTTCATAAACGGCAGAAAATGTCTCACGGTTATGTATGTAACATTGGTCTGCGGTGGTCATACACAACCAAAAGATCTTCTCTTTCGAGGAAACTCGACACTGCGTCTGGATTGAGGCTGTGGGGAAGGCAATAACAACTGTGCCATGCTGAGGGGAGCAGCATGCCACATGGTCTGTGTGGAAAAACCCTATTTGCGCACTGTTGGTGACAAAAATATCTCTCTCAGGCCCAAACATAAGACCCTTTAACGTTTACACTAGACACATAGATAGGTGTTCAGGAGTCTGTGGGGACCCACTCAACCCCAAGAACTGACATTTGAGAGGAGCTAGTAGGTAGACGACTTCAGTTGCTCAAATTTTGTCTTTTGACCGAGCTCTAGAAAAAGGCAAGAACCTTCTGTTGTGAAGGTCCCACTCAACACACACCTCAACATCGCCTACATGCAGATCACTGCTAGAAAGTATGGCACACTGGGAGGTGTTCAACACGGGATTCAAACATGGGTCTCTTAGGCTAGTGTAAGCATACCACCCAAGTGTGCCACTGGGCCATATGCAAAAAGGCTCTCTGGGGAGTGGAGTACTACACTAATGGAGCTCTGGGGGAGCAGGGGACCCCCAGCATGTATGTGAAAGGTGAAGCTCTCATGGGGGTAAGACTCTCCATAGTGAAGGTGCAACTCCAACACCACCCAGAAGACAGCAGTCGAACAGGAGCCAGCTGATCGCTAGCTACCACCGTCTAACACACCATCTCCTTAGCCAGCTGGAAGGTGGAAAGGCTAAGAACCCTGTATCATCCCCCATCACCACCCGGCCTGTCTAAGTGTTTATGCAACACTATGGGACAGGAAAATAAGGAGGAAGTGAGACAGGGCTACTTCTTTGCTCTCATGAAAGATGCCCTTGGCATCTTTCCTCCTTTCCCAGCATTACATCGGTCCTTCACATAAATCAGCCGCGAATGCGGTTAGAAATTAGAGAAATACAGGTCTATCCAAGATCTCTCCACCTCAGAGTGAGATCAAGGAGAAAGGGCAGTCTCACAGGAGCTTTGCAGTCTTGAGCAATTAAAGGTTGTTCATCAACCTGGTCACGAGCGATCACAAGCTTTTTGCGCCTAGAAACATGACCTGCAACAGCTCCACATATGTTGGACAGGCAGGCTGGAAAAGTTCACCCATAATCTTGCCTCCCCAGCCACATCCTGGGTATCTTGCTCACTGCCTCCATCAAATCTCAGCAGCGGCGGGACCCCATCCGTGGGATTTCCACCTAGGGTCATCTAGACAGACAGACAGCCAGACCACGGCGAAGCTTCATCAGCAAGAAACCCTCGCAATGTGTGCACTCATCTCTCTCGAGACCTGAGCACACCTGTTCTTCATCCCAGCCAGCAACACAAAATTTGAGCATGTCCTCAGGTGTCAGAAGCCTCTGACACAGAGGTACGCACTTTTTAAAATTATTTGCAGCTGGGTCCATTGGCACTTTGATGCAACAACAACAGACAAATGGCTCCTAAAAAACAAAAAGCTAATGACGCTTTACAGGGTCCCTAATTTACTTGCAGGTGCACCTAATGCCCATTAAGCACTGTTGTGGGCCAATTATATTTCACACAAATTTCAGACAATGGTCACAGCGTCAAACCACAGTGTTTAGTTCCCTTGAAAGGAAACTTTCTTACAATGACAGACCAGTCTTCAAGTGGTGTTTGGTTATGTTGTATAATTTGCCTGTTTCAATAAATAAAATAAGAAAATCCCATATAACAGCTGGCACTTACTGCATTCCGATTCATATGCTATGTATTCAGATTTACATGTATATATTCAGTATATTCATATATTCAGGATTTATATATTTAGGATTCATAAGCATATATTCGGATTTTATATAATTACTTCTTGTTTGCCCCCCTATGTTATGTGTATATATGTGTGTGTGTGTGTGTTTATTATTGTATTTTATTTTTTGCTTTAAATTATCATAAAGATAAATACAACTGTTTAACTTGAAAGATTCTAAAATTCTTTAACAAATCAATGTTTTGTATTGAATCCTCTTTTTACCTTATCTCACATGCACAGGTAAAATGCAAATTATGTCTATATTACTATATTGCAGTTAAAAAAAAGGATGTTTTAAATTGCAGTTTAAGGTGATATTAAGCATCATGACATTTTTCCACCTATGAAAGGTTATTTTTCTGGCAACAATTTTTGTTACTATACAGTATGATTTTTAGGAGAAAGATATTCTAGATACTGTTGTTTTACTTATATTACAATGTAAAACTAGCAAACATATATTTAAATCCAGAACTTTGACTGTTACACATGATGGCATAAAAATGTTCTACCTGTACAGTTGAAAGCATGTTGTTGATTGTTGTTTTTGTCAGTCTGGTTATGTCTTTCTTGTTTCTTAATGTTTTCATGTTGATTCAAAGATGAAGTAGCGGTTGTCTTTTCTTCTCTGACAGCATGCAGATGAAAGGACAGTTTGTAGATAGAGGATGCTGATGTACTGGAATCAGGTGTGTCCACATCTCCTTTTATATAATACTGGACCATTAAAGACAACGATACAAACACTAAACCCACAGAAGAACACAGGCTGGAACTTCCAAAGTATTGTTATTTTTAGTTTCATAGGTGGGATTTCACAGCAATAAACAAATGGTCTAATGCCAGGGCCAATGATGTCATCATAATGAGCATGGGTTGGTTGACATCTCTGGAGCTCCTCCCAGCTCCATCAGACATATGTCTATAAATTTAAAGCATTCTTTACAAGCATCTTAATTCAGTACAGATCACGGATATTTACTAGGTAAGTTGCTTCCTTCTGCTATTTTTATTCAGACTTCTGTTGGCTCCTGCTCTGCTGGCTGCTGAACAAAACACCTGTGTTGCTTGTAGTTAAGACCAAACACACTAATGAATAAGTTGTTTAGTACACACCAGAGAAACAACAGTATCTGGGGAAACAGTGCCAGAGAAAATAATATATAAAAATAAATTTGTTTATGGGTAATGTGTAATCCTCTACCTAATGTTCATTTTATAAATTCATGATTATTTCATATTCCTAAGGATTAAGATTGGACTATTTGAATGCTGTCTGTAGACTGTACATTTAGTGGTTACACAGTGTAACCACTAAATGTACAGAATTTTTTATTGTCAGTCTGCCTTATTTCCATCATTTTAATCAGTCTAACATTTTAGACTGACAAATTTTGTTTGGCAAGTTTGGCAAATTATTAGATATTTTTTTATGGCAAACTGTGAAATAATTAATAATGTAATTTGATGTGATTAATGATGTAAATATGTGATTGTAATGATCACAGTGTTACATTGCCACAAATGTCATTATTCTTACAAGGGTCCTGTTTACCCTACTTGGTTTAATCAAAAAAGCAGTGGTGAAAGATTCATGGCATCAGCAAGTGGATTTCCTGCAAGTTTTTACGGTGAGCCGGGTGTGCTTGGGCTTCTGGCCAATGGCATCAGTGCCTTCCTTGTCCTACTACAGAACTTTCAAGAAGTCCGGACTGGCATTCCTGCAGAGGAAGTGGAAAACATATTAGCAGGTATATTTTTGACATTTTGAATGAATTAACATGTAAGAATTAGACATTTATATGTTAATACCATTAAATAATGGTGTTTTCTTTATCAATTTTTATAAATTTGGTTTAGTGCAGTTCACCAAACTGCTTATTACCCTGTACACTTTAAGTGTTTCTAAACTTCATGTTTCTTCCTTTATACACCTGTTTATTTGTGCAGGTGTTCACCTCATTCTAATTGGTGGAGTGTGTCAGCTTGTTGCAGGCTTGCTGTCTTTCCGAAAATATGACCATTTGAGTGGCACATCATTTGTAGCATATGCAGCTCTTTGGGGGAGCTATGGAGCCTCAAGAATTTTTCTAGGTGCCAACCAACCAAGTCCAAACTCTTTCAATGAATCAGCAATGATAAACTTCACATCCCAAGACCTTCATAAAAACTCTACTATCAATATAACCATTGTTGCATTATATATCAAGGAGTCTACAATAGCTGGGCTGGTACCCTACATCCTTCTCTCCTTCCTGCTGGCCTTCTGTTCAGCAACAGTAAACTACATCATGCCCTTTGTGTTTTGGGCCATCGCCCTCACATTGATATTTGAGGCTGTGGGTCTGGTGGCAGGGTGGGCTCTAGTGGTATCTGGGATTCTGGAGCTTCTAATTCTACTCTTTGCCACATATGGCTCATTAGCACTGCTAATCAAGGGATTAGCCCAACGTTACGTGCTAAAAGGTTTTGGAAATCCCCTCTTTAACATGCTGCTCATAGGAACCACTCGTGTTAGCAGTTCCCAAAGCTTGGGCCAAGAAAAGAAAAAAAACACCAAGTATGCTGAACCTATGGCCTTGGGATTTTTCTGTGACACTGTCTCACCATTTATCTTTGCCTTCTATGCCTTTGGCTACTTCCCATCAATTGCAGTAGCTGCCATTTGGATATCCATCAATTCTGCTGCCCAACTTCTTTCCAGCTATTATGCATACCTACGTCAAGACTGCTACCATGCCACCAAGTTTGGCCTGCACTGTAGTTTTTGGTTGGTGAAGACCTGGGAAGAGTATGTGGTGTCTATACCTCACCTATCTATCGGTAGGACTCAAGCTGATGAAGTAAGGCAAGTGATGGTTGGCAACTGGTTCTTCCTGTCTGCTGCCTTACTTTTCTGCATTGTGAGTGTAAACAAAGACTCTCTTGAGCTGGTTCACAATTTCTTTTTTATCCTGGTGACCATATCAGCCATTTCCCAGATTCCCATTGACAGGTACTACATCTTTTTTGGAGTGACTTGTTCCCTTTTCACTGTCCTTTCCCTCTATGGTACCTTTGCAAGGCTTATCAACACCATTGCTGAGAAATCTTTGATTCCAGTTGGACCCCAACCTGTCTCCACTGAATCACTGCAGAGGTGTCTCAGTTTCTTCAACAGATCTACACTGGATCAACCAGATAGTAAAAGTGTACAGCTTCCTGATCCTTTATTCTATCTAGCCAATGGGGTGGCCTCTCTCTCAGCTATTCACAGCAGTCAGCCTGGCCTCGCATTCTTCGACCTGACGGTTCCCTGGGTGCTCATTCCAGGAGGCATTATTCAGGCCTATGTCAGTCGGCTACAAATACAAGGTGGCCATCGATTTGGCTCTGTCATTTCATCATTTTATATAGCTGTTTGGGCTACTTGGAGCTGGGTTAGGTTTGCAGGTATGACAGTGTAATTATGTAAACTTACAATTTGGATACAAAATAAGTCTTTGTAGAATTTTAAGATGATGTTTTTCCCACAGGACATCATTTGCAAATATCCACAGAGTCAGCAAATGGTTTTGCAGCAGGGGCAATAGCTTTCTTGGTCATTAATGCCTTCTTGGTTCTAGTTGGTAGGTCTGTTTACTAATGCATACCATAAACACTCACAACAACATAAGTTTCTACTTGTGTCGTAGGTTGATATAGCATTGTGACTTTGCTTTCTTTCTTTACAGCAGCCTATAATAATCTTGTTCTGTTGTCAGTGACCACAGTCATGGAGATCATTGTTGTCTGTTTTCTTCTCTCTATCTATGAAAGACTCCCCTATCAGCTGGAAGGTACAGTACAGTCTATTATATTGTGTTTCTGGTTTATATCAAATATAGGAGATACCTAATAAACAGTATAAAAAAACACCCTGCGTTATTTCAAAACTCTTTTTTAGTTGCTATGCTAGCAATCTTTGCTGTCATTTGCTTGTACGGCATGCTAGCATCACTTGTGAACAATATCTTCTCCAAGACCCTGATACCAGTTGGACCTTCTTTTATCAAGGTACAGTATAAGATCTTTATTAGTGAGGACAAAATGTTAATGAAGTTCCAATATGCCATTTATAGACATACCAAAACTTACTGTGGTCCTGTTGTTTTGTTTCCTCCAAGGACAAAAGGAAGAAGAAACCTGTGACCACACATCCATGTTTTGTTGCTGATTCCCGGGAAACCAGTGGACTCCTCAAGATTGCCAAATTGCTGGAAAACAATGGTGTATGTGGTATCCCGACAGACACTGTTTATGCCTTGGCTGCTTCTTGCAAGAATCCAAGTGCAATTGAGAAGATCTACAGTATAAAAGTACATTCCTGATCTTGAACACAGTGAACTTGTATAAATAATTTTCTGCTGTTTGTCAACTGACCCACAAACCTTCTATTTTGTTAGGACCGTCCTGCAGAAAAGCCTATTTGTATCTGTATTGCAAGTGTGGAGCAACTTGTGGCAGCAAAACCCCCATTCAGCCCTCTGCTGTGGGAATTTTTGAGAAATGTCTACCCAGGAGGCATTAGTTGCATTGTTTCAAAGGGGGATTGGCTCCTTAATCTTGGTAAGGTTATTAACAAATAGAAGACACATTTCAAGCATCTGTGATTTAGGCTGCTTCATAATTTCCACTGGTTATACTCTTCAGGTGTGGGCCCTGCATACGACCGTGTAGGGACTAAAGAAAGCATTATGATTCGAGTACCTGATCACACTGTTACTGCTCACCTGTGTGAATTCACTGGTCCATTGGCCATTACATCAGCCAATCCCAGTGGAGAAGCTGACAGCGTCCACCATGACATGGTTATAAGGTATAGTGATTTAAAAGGCCCCAACAAAAGTTTGAGGGCCAGAAGCGTAAATACATAAAATATTTACAGTTTGTCCCTCAAGATTTTACATAAACAAGGCTGCAATGGTATGATCAAGAACTAATCATACACAACACTCACACTGGTCTGTTTACCTAACAGGCAGTGTTCTGTGATCAAAGGATTTGTCAATAATCTCAACCAAAAGCACACTGAAGCCAACTTTATTATAAGGAAGAATGTATTGTCTGCTTGTCCTAACATTTTATATTAAAGCATGTATTAAATCATATTAAAGTCTTGGCAGTGTGACAAAAATGCAAGTGTGAAGGTAACAATAAGGGGTCCAAGCACAAAGTGCTGGGAACCTATTGTTTTTGTAAGGATTTTCTTCTTCCGGTCTTGTGTCTATGTCAGCCCATTGAACTGTATATAGGAAAGTTAAAATGAAATTTGGCACACAGACAAAAAGATTGATACCTCTTACCCTTCTCATACAGAGTGTCTATACATTTTTTGGCGAGCACACAAAAATGGATATGATGCTGTATCTTGGCAATGCTTTGGTTTAATGACACAAAACTTGGTATGTGTTAACTTAGCCATGACCTGAGAGTGCGTGCACAGATTCTTCACAGTGCCACCTAAGTGTTCCAGAGATATGAGATATTTTTGCTTATAACTTTTGAATACTTTGGCCTATAACTGAGATGTAGTCTCTTTAGATTCGTTGAGGCATGCCGATTCACAATTGTGTTTTATTACGAAACTTCATATGTTTAATCAATATCATATTCTGAGGTGACCTGCAAAGTTTGGAGTCAACTCCGTACTTAAATATTTGTAGACATCCCTGAGATTAAGTGAGATTAAGAAAAGCAGTTAATGAAAACCCATGACAACATAATAAAACAATTAATAATTTTTGACCACTGCCACCAAATTTTTATAAAGCTATTAAAAAAAGGATGTGGTGAAAATGACAGCTACAAAGTTTAAGTCAACACAAAAGATTTTTTAAAAGATTCAGCCTGAGTTTCATTTTATATGCTTGCAGTCAAATTTGTTGAGATGGTATAAAGGAACGAGTCAAAGAATCAACGTGAATTCCATAACTGTTTGTTGTGAGCATTTTCATAAATTTTGTTATATCTCTTGGCCAGTAGGTGGTGCTGCCCTAAAGCTTTAGTTGTTGTATACCACATCAACAATTTGGAAGGCAAGCAGGCCAACAGATCCTCAGACTGTATCTTTGAAAACATCTCATTTTTACCTATGTAACCCGGTTCCCTGAGACAGGAAACGAGATGCTGCATCATGCTTGACGCTATGGGGAGTCTTAACACATGTAAAACCAAGTCAATTTATGGGCAAGTTCAAGGTCATGTGATGTAGCATCACACACCACAGGTCTCATGTCACTGGCCTGAGTGGTGACATAAATCTTCAAAGCTCTAACTGGACACAACAAATGAAGCCTTTCCTGCTCCAATGAATCAAATGGTGGAGGACAGAAGGCTTGGAGTACCAAAGGGTGAACCAGCCACAGTGGGCACCTTAGGTATGTAATCTGGTCTAGGATGCAAAATGGCTTTGACAAAGCCAGGGGCAAAATCCAAGGAGCCAGAGTCTACAGAAAAAGTCAAGTAGATTGGTAAGATCCCAAGAAAGGACCAGCGTGTGACTGAAAGGCCTCAGCCATCTGGCACCATGCAGAAAACAAGAAAATGAGGACTCCATTAACAGGTTTGTGGCTTTTAGACACAGCGGCCACATAAACCTTAAGGGTGGCAGGAGCCAACCCTGCAGAAAGGAGTTCTTGAAGAAACTTCAGCACTGAACCGACAGGGCAGTGAACCAGGTGAATATGGTATCGCCCACTTTAGGACACAAAGGTAAGCTGCCACTGCCACTTCAGGGTATACAACCTATTAGTAGATGGTGCTCTGAACCTCAGAATGATCTCTACAACCTCAGTTGAAAGACCAGAATTTAAGAGCTGGCTCACCTCAGGGGCCAGACCCACAGTTTCCAGATCACCGGCCCCAGGATGAAAGATTGACCCCCAAGCCTGTGATAGATGGTCCCACCTGACCTGGAGCTCCCAAGAGTTCTGTCCAGGAGAATTATTATGTCTGAAAACCAGATCCAGGTTGGTCAGAACGACGCTACTAGAAGCAGCCAAATCTGGTCATGGCAAACCCATAGGACTCTTGGGAGCAAGGCTATCGGGGTAAATGTGTACCGATGCAGCCTCTGCCACATCAGGAGGACGGGGAAAAAGTAAATTCTGTACTCTCTCTCTACTGTACCCTCTCTCTACTGTTTTCAATAGCCATGGGCTGACAAACTGGGCAGAAGCTTTCATGCTGCCAGAAAGTCAGAGAAAGGTATCATCTTGTCTCTCTGTACAGTCCCATAAAACAGAGAACTGGCAAGAGAAGCCTGGACAGATAAATTGTAGAGCACTTCTATCCCCCGGATCACCTGAGATGGTGGGGAAAGTAGAAGCTTTTGCTGGGGGCTCAGGGAGGGGTTTGGCATGACATATTGTACACAGAGACCCCCTTTGGTGGGGCTGGCTCTCAACATGCTGCTGGCATCAGGTGCTCTTCTTCTTTGCAACCTTTGAGGAGATTATGGTCCTGAGATCAAATCTCCTCTGTGGCTGTGAGGCCTGTATATGCTGCCCAGTCCCAGTGAGAGGGAGCTCAAGCAGCCACGCTGGCCTTCTGCTGCTGCCTATAGGAGGCCTATAGCAGGTTGATGGACCTGGCCGTCAGCTTGATGGCACAGAGGGCAAGTGTTCCTGTAGCTCAACTGGTAGAGCATTGCAT
>JAZGTK010022577.1:0-10229 GCA_036877625.1 Ambastaia sidthimunki | reverse complement strand
GTCTTGTGTTTTTTTCTTCTGTGTAATTCAAAGAATGTATCAATACAGAATGTGTTCATTTGTGAGTAATCTGATGTGCACAGACCTCTTTGGCTTGTTGGCCACGTGGTATCCAGGTTTGCACTTATATTTGCACAGCGTTCCCACTTTGAGAGCCGTGTCATTACAGCGTTTGGTCTGCAGCATGGCRTTGGGGACGGGAGGAGGCGCCGGACAGCGGAGCTCACACAGAGCCTCTGGAAATGACCACAGACCGTCCTCCATACAGGTCAGAGTATTATTAATGCCTACAGACACACAGACACACAGACAGCATGCATTTCAAAGAAGACTATAACATTTAATCATTCTTCCAAACATCTCTTAAGCTCCACAGAAGAAAGTCCACTGACAAACTCATGCAGCAATATCACACTAGACTTGCCTTTATCATGATTGTTCTTTATTTAGTTCTGATTTCCGGAATGACTCATTTAGCCTCATGGATTATGGATTATTTTAATAGGATCAAGGGCACTACAAATGTACCTACAAGGGTTTAGTATGCTTGGATAAAGCTACCAAAAGCCTTAAAGATGAAGGTTTACTCTGTTCTACTCTATTAAAGATGCTAAGCATGGTCTGTTAACTCCACCGAGTTAAACGAGTGCAAACTGAGTCTGTGATCTGTTAACTCAAACTGCTACACTGAGATCTTCCAGGGTCTCTCACCCACGAGCTGAGCAGGTTCCTTGCACTGAAACGTGCTCCTCCTGCCATAGGTGGTGCCTTCTGGGAAGTCGAAGTGAGCCGGATGAACGTGGTACTTGTCTGGCAGGCCACAGTCCACAGGCTCGCATGACACTTGCTTGTTCCATTTCCTATCAGCACAGGTTATGGTCACGGTTGAATCCGTCTGGAGAGAAAAGACATAAACGGGACGTGTTAAACAGTTCAGAAGTTGTGCAGCCACTGTTAACATGGTGAGGAGTGATGTCAGACTGAAACTTTGTCTCTCTCTGGAACATTAGCTAATGTGTTTAAATTGTGAATTATTACACATATTCTTATGCCGCATCTTGTGTATGAGGCATCTTGTGTAGAAGGGAATCCCACAATATTAATTAGAGAAAAATATTTATTATAAATATACTTATATTTCATATATTATATTTTACCTAATTGTTGTGTGTGCTGTTAATTGATGAGTGTTAACTGATGAGTGAGTTAATTCATGTCAAACTCAAGCGTGATTTGAGTGTCATGTTGTGTGACGTGAGGAGCTGCAGTCTGTGCAGTGTTACAATCAATCTCTCATAAGGGTCACTTAGTATGCTGTCTATATAGACAGTAAATCTGGAGGAAACTCACCATGTCCTAGAACAGAGCTAGTGTGTAGCGCGGTACAGATCAGTGGCAACATATTTGCTTTGTTCTATAAAGCTGATATGATGTGTTTTAGGAGAACAGTATGTGTAGTTTGGACACCACTGTGAAAGAATATCGGCACATTTTCTTTAGCCAAACACTGTTATTCTAGAAATGCCCTGAAAGAGCCCGACATCAGCTTACAGCGTTCCAAACATCTCTGACTCCTGGTTTCTGTTTTTCTGCCTCATCTCGTAACTTTACTGTGTATTGTGCTTATCACAATACCTGGAACTTGTGTGATTTGATCTGACTTTAATACAAAGCAACTGGTGAAATCTTTTCTGTTCCAGTCATAGGCAAATAATAAAGTGATGCCAATAAAACCCAACTGTATCAACAACATCAACACTGTTTTTCCTCCCCATTCTGACTCATTCAGACAGCTACAGAAAAACCACAGACGGCCCTTTAAAAAGATAAAACTGAGGATATTGATCGATTGAGTTTAAGTCATCCAGTCATCTGTAAACCTAAATCTGACAATACTAAACAAACAGAAACTATGCAACAACTGAAAAGCATTCCTATATTTTATGACTGTTTCCCTTTAGTGTAAAGCCTACAGCAATTTTCTGCCTGTTTTTAAATCTGCTAGGTCAAAATGTGACCATTCACAAAAAATCTGACACTGCAAATATCTGCAAATATAGGTTATATTGTTTCAGTTATCTGTGAACCTTTATATACCTCCACATGACTTCATCACCAGTGACATTTCTCTGAACCTGTGCTTGACTTGCCAATCTTCAAAGAGTTTGTCTTAATTAAATAACTGAAATATTCAAGCGATTGCAGTTTTGAAGTGGAATGCAATAATCGAATGTAATAATAATTATCTGCTAATGTCCCATGACATCACACAACTTTAATCATGACACGCAAGCCATTTCTTCAGTTGAGTGGGGCAAGAAAATAGCTGTGCTTTATTGATGTTATTGATAATCTCAGGCATATTTTCTTTCTCTCTTATATATTTCTGTCTTTTCTTGTATTATTTGATATACCAAAACGATATCTCGTTACACAGACATAAGTCACTGTAACATTTCTCTGTGTAAGACAACATGTGCTTCCCACATGCTAAACTCGATCGATATGTTTAGAATATCTGCACAGACTTCCCGGAAGGGTCTAACAGAAATAAATGATCTTGTTAGACAAGGTCATTTCTTCATGCAGGCCATTGCTGACCTACAGACACTCGCACCAGTGCAGAGAACATAACACAACTCCCTGAGGAGAAAAAAATGCCTTTATCAATATTACTGCACTTAACACGCTGCCTTACAGCGTGTTTGTGTTATTTCACAAGGACCCCATGTAAGACATTCTCATGTGTCTGAATATAATCTGGTTTCTTGATCAGACGAATATCTGGTGAGTGCTGGAGGTTTGTTGGGATTCATGAGAGAGAAACACTGTCTGGAGGACTTCAGCTGAGGGTTCAATACTCTTTGTGACATTCGTTAGATGCAGAACATACTGACACACACATACACAGAGTTCTAACACACAAATATAACCGTAAAACACATATAAAACAACATGACCCGGCAGTAAACGTTCAGCTGGAGAGAGACGGAGTGTGGAAGGTTTTTCCTTTAAAATACATTTACAGCCAAATGTTTCTCATTTAGACTTCAGCTACTGTGAGTAGTTAAACACAGGAATCTCATCACAGAGTGATCAGATGCACATACTGTACAGAAGCCTCCAGTGATGTTTTTACTCTATCTGGGTCTATTCATTTACTAGAAAAATAACATTCAAATTCAATTCATATAAATAGTAATTTAATTACCAGTCTTCCAATTTTGAAATTCTTAAATGTTTAAGTGTGTAACCAGGAAATATGTTATATGAACATTCATTCAAGGAGATGATGAATTCCATCTGTAGAGAGAAATGGTCCAAAATTCATCTCATCCTGTTAAAGTCGTATGAGCAGCTATAGAAAACATTTGTTGGGGGTTATAAAGGAGGAGTTACCAAATTCACTTTGTCCAGATTGCACTGTGAACAATTACTTCATTTATTTAAATGTAGCTGTTAATGTATTGTTTTAGTCAGAATTTGTTTGTCTTTATTGTGATACATTTCACAGCTCATCCAAATAATCCAAATAATTCCAAAGGCTTCAAAACTTTATCTCTCGACTGGGACAACAAAATGAGCAAATGACACGGGTGCTTCTCTTCATGAGATGAACATCTCACACTAACTTCTGCAGGAGAACAGTTGCTCCATGAGAGCTGCTTGACTGGACTTGTGTTATTCACGTTGGTTATCTATTAGCCATCAGATCAGAGTGTTTGCATGAAAACAAACAAGGACACACACACACAAACACGTGGAGAGAACAGATCGTTTGGACGATAACATCATCTGAGGCAGATTTCCTGGAAGCCGTGTGACACAGCAAACCTTCTAATGAAGCTCCACAAGATGCAACTCGACTCTAATGTTCTTTTGTTCTCCTGCTGAAGACACAGACACAATGTTCAAACACTCAACTGTGTGACGCTGAAAAGACAGTGAAGAAATCAAACGAAAGGGTGTGATCATATAGCCGACGGCAACATTCAGTCAAACTATTACATCACCATCATGGCAACCTCTGACTTAAAGTGGACTGATCATGGGAAACAGGATGTTCCTGGCGTTTTTCAAATAATAAAAAGAAACCTGTTCTTCACTAGCATTTTTAATTTTTTTCTGTTAAATGATCTGATGATCCATAAACAAAATGATCCATGTCAACTTATCTTTGGGGAATATAAAGTCTCCCATAGGTGCATTTTGTCTTTTGACTTAAAAGTCTTAAAAATCTAAAAAGCCTTAAAAATCTAAGTCTTAAAAATAAGTCTTAAGTCTTTAAATCTTAAGCCATGTAGAAATACAAATGCTTTCCTTCCAGAATGTTAATTTTGTTAATTTTGAATGTTTTAATTTTTTTCATCATCTTGTTTTTTTACCAGCGATACATTCAATAGCTATGGCAAGTTGGACAGCCACAGATCATGTTACACACACCTGCTACAACAAACAACAGTGACTGGTGAAATCCATAAATGATATATTATGCAGACCCAAAATCATGAACATGTTTATATCCTGGAAAAGTTTAGCTCCATAAATACCTAACCAAACTCGGCAAGATTATCAAGTCCACTAGATATTACATGTAAAAACGGCCCATATATTCTGATGGGGAACAAAAAGTGAATTTTAGGCTGTTTCATTAATAATGTAATAAAATGATTAATGGGAGGAGACCATTGAGAATGATTACAGACCTGATCAATATGACACCTAACGTACATTCAGAATACAACACTCAGATGCTGCTGCTGTTATTTTGTGTTGTGTTGCAGAAGATTGTGATAAACAGGTTACAGATTCTGCTGAGTGTAGCATGTGTGAGGCCGTACAAACTTGCCATGATGCATGAAGTGTAAATGCAGAAACTGCTGTAATGAAATGAGCACAAACCACCCGCTTCAGCAGAGAGAGTCAAACAACTCAATTACTAATACTGTTAATATTCTACGTGTGAGTTGACACATGTACGGACACACGCTTTCTTATGTCATTATTTTTGTTACAAATTTGTTGCAGTCGCGTATCACTGCTGTCGCGTTTCACTGCTGTCGCGTTTCACTGCTGTCGCGTCTCACTGCTGTCKCGTMTCACTGCWGTCGCGTCTCACTGCTGTCTCGTCTCACTGCAGTCGCGTTTCACTGCTGTCGCGTTTCACTGCTGTCGCGTATCACTGCTGTCGCGTATCACTGCTGTCTCGTCTCACTGCAGTCGCGTATCACTGCTGTCGCGTTTCACTGCTGTCGCGTATCACTGCTGTCGCGTATCACTGCTGTCGCGTATCACTGCAGTCGCGTATCACTGCTGTCGCGTTTCACTGCTGTCGTGGCTGGTGCAGACAAAACCTTTGATTAACACGAATAAGATTTTTGATCACGTGTCGCGTCGCGTTTAGCTAGGACACAGTGTGGACGATAAAGATGAAAAAAATGTAAAACAGTATGAAAAAAATGAACATAACAGAGCATAAAATACACATACATAATGTTATGTCAGGAATGTCTTTAAACACTAATCAAATATCATACCTGCTGTTCTGTTCTTTTAAAAAAACGTTTGAACTTCACTGTTATTTATAATTTGTAAATGATCATGAGTAGAGAATTTCAATAACAGATTTACATAATGCACAACATTGATAATGTAAAGGGGATGTAGGGGGGAAGGTGGTTGTACAGAGGGGAGGACTTTTTTCTGAATAAGAAGCATCTCTCCTCCATTCAAGCCCTGAGTTTAATAAAATAATAAAAAAGTACATTGCAGACAGTGAACAGATGAACAGATCTCTGGTGTTGAGTACCTGGCTCTTGATGATGTCATCATCTCTGTGAATTTGCAGGACGTAGCCACTGTTGCATGTGACTGTGCAACTCGCACCATTAAAATATCCACCATCGCTGCATTTCACCTCAGCATTCCGGATCAATGGCTCCTGGCAATCAATGGCTTCACAGGAATAATGGACACAGCTACAAGGAGAGAGGGGGGGTTGATCAGAACACTACATTGTTTATTTGGAACTGAGGAATTTAGAAACATTTAACATTATATTTAAGAGACGGCCAGACCCTGTCACACCACTCACAAACACCAGACCAGCTTTCAGTCTGCAATCTGTGTTCTGAGGAAAACCATCTGTGCCAATGTTGAGGTGAAGTGAAATCTCTCTGCTTATTCCTCTGAGGTCACACTCTAGTGACATTCAACTTCAGTGACACACACACATACAGACACACACACTTCACGGCCTCCTGGCATTAGTCTTCATACCCTGCGAGCTGGATTATAAAGGGACTGCACTTCATTTTCCAGCGCTGTATCTGAACAAACACAAGTTACCGCACTGAGGAAGAGATCTTGCATCCTACTGAAAAAAACAGCTCAAGCCTGCTTAAGGATTTCAAGTTCAAGCTGTGTTCGGGTTAACCAGCTCAATCAGGACACCACCAGGTAAGCAAAGGTGGTTAACCAGATAATGACCAGGTAGAAACCATGTAAAACCAAAAGAGGCTTTTTAGCAGGACTTTTTTGCAAGTTGTTTAGCATAGTTTAAAAGGTAGGCAGTTTTAGAGAGGCTAGCAATAGCAACCTAGCTTTGAAAGCATAAGATCCCACCCTCCACTCAAAGTGATCTTAAATAGTTTGCCAGGCAAGTAGGATGGCATGAAATGATTGGAGAAACTGTTTATGGTTTTGTGCCTTTCACGGAAGATATCTAGACATATAAATATATTTTGAGCACTTTACTTATATCAGGTGTTAAGGACCGAGGATGAGCTCAAATTATCAGTACTATCTGATTGGCTAATGATACACAACTACTGAGAGTCTGAAGGACATGTACCAGTCTGCCTGGAAAGACAGACAGACAGAACAGACTCACAGCTGTCAGACGTTTTCATACCGTACACCTGAATGTTGACAACCTTTCTGACGTTCTTTGTTACATAAAGACTAATTTATGTGGCCAAATGTACAAAGCTGGAAAAACTGAGGGCTAAACTTTACTTAGACAGAGCCAGTGAGAAAGAAAAATAAACCTTTACTGGAGTCAGTTTGTAAATGCAGAGTTGGCATTTTCAGCTTTTAGCTGATCAAGTAGAATCTGGCTGTTCTGGATGCAGTCTGGGGGCAAACATGAGTTGTGAGACTTTCTCTGTTACAGGGGACGCATGCAAGTAATGAAGAAATACAGGTTTAGGTTTCAGCCACTGTTTAATGCAGGACCTGAAAATAAAACTCTGTCCAGCACTTGGAAACCATTTGAACGTTTTATGTAATCTTGAAGGATTTTTGTTTTGCATCAAAAATGTTTTTCTTTTTGTATTTGACTGTACATGGATGGTTAACAATCATTTCGAGCAGTTTCAACACAGTCACAGAATGGTGTGATAGACGTATCGTTTTAAACAATTATTCCTTTTTTTCAGACCTCATGTTAAGAGACCACATGCAATGACTCTACTTTCCAATTAATACTAGTTTTTATTATTTTCTATTTTTTCTAAATTCCTATTATTGCAAACTATTACACTTTATGCATTTACATTTTTTAAAGGTTTATGTAGTGACTTATTCTAAGCCTGTAAAGATTTTGTGTCTAAACAGTAACAATGTCTATATATTCATCATTTGTGTCACCTGCATGCAGGCATCAGTTCAATGACAAATACGTGTACCACTGCTAATATCAGCCCTCATTTCCTGCTATTGCTTTGCAAACTACTTTTCTATAAGCCTATGAGTCAAAACCTGATGCCAATGCAGCGAGTGCTGGGACAGACATGGCCCTCTGAACACATTAAACTCCTGCTTTAGTAGCACAACATAACAAACCCCAACCATGTTAATAGCCCTGATGTTAAACCTAACACTGGGAATGGGGAGCAGGGTGTTTTGTAGATGTTCAGCATCACAAGAAACATTTGACAGCAGTCAAAAGCCCCTGCAGATGATTCTATACAGAACGTAAGTCCTGATGTAAGAATATGAGCAGTACGAGAGGATATTTTTAATAAATCTACACACTTAATAGGGAGCACTTTATAGTCAAGCAAATCACACTGCTGTCAATACAGTGTCCGAGTGAACGAGCTGCGTCCAGCTCCAGTAAGTCAACGAACAAGCTGCGTCCAGTAAGTCAATTCTGATGAACACATATTAGTCTGCTTCCATAGTGTAGTTCTGTTTCAGATAACCTCATTCTATAACCCAGACCAATTATAGTTACTGATCCATCTTACACTAGCTTCAAAATGTCCATAAGAAGAACATTAATGCAGAGGTCTATCTGGACAGATTTATTAATACCTTTCAACCTAAAATTGAATCCACACTATTAAATATTCACCAAACCAAATAAAAATTTCATGCATCAGATGTTCATTTTACACCATATTACAAACTACATGGCTGATCAGGTGTCAAACTCACAACAAAACGTTGTGAGTACAGTAACTATGTGCACACTATGTCCACTGAAGTAAACGCCGCTGTAGGCTGCTTCCTCACCTCTGGCCCATGGGATTGTAGATTTCGTTGCTCTGGCAGCTGCTGATGGTTATGGGGTCAAAGAACTGGAAGGTGCGCAGAGCGATGCCAGAGATGGCCACCAGATCAGAGCGAAACATCAGCAGAATGGCTTTGGTGTGGTAGAAGGCCACGCTGAGGTCGTGACTCACCGGGATCACCAGAGGATTAGAGCGACAACTCAAGCGCCAGTCACCTGAACATTTCAGAGACAGAGAGACAGACACATCTGTCAGTAATGCTACAACATGGCCAGTTAGAACCACTGAGGCATCTGATTAGAATCTCGAAGCCAAATGTTCTTAACATATTTTCTTCCTCAAACATTTTATAAAAGAATTTAATTAACAATGGCTCAAAGAACTTTTCATTTTTTAAACCTGCAATCAACTGTGAAAATTTAAAGGAATAGTTTACCCAAAAATTTTTCTTCATCATTTAGTCACGCTCATGTCATTACAAATTTACAGAAACTTTGCCAAACTTTATTTCTTCTGAGAAACACAAAAGAAGAACTACCCTTTAACCACTGGGCTGCACAACCCATTGTTATTTATAACCCCTGTTAGTGTTGTACATGTAAGCCATCAGAGTCTCTCACCCAAGCTGTGAACGTCCTCTCTGGTGTCGATCAGCTGCACTGTGATGTTACACTGCGTTTGGTCGATGTAGCTGGTCCCATCTGCAGCTAAATGAATGATGACCGCAGCAGCGACCATAGGATGAGAAAAATATGCCTGCAGGAGATCAGATCTGCTATAAATACACGCATGTATCATGTGTTATGTATCATAAAAGTAACATATGAGAAAT
Source organism: Ambastaia sidthimunki (assembly GCA_036877625.1). NCBI lineage: Eukaryota > Metazoa > Chordata > Actinopteri > Cypriniformes > Botiidae > Ambastaia > Ambastaia sidthimunki. Next base: position 878 of record JAZGTK010022577.1, on the reverse strand, counting down.
GTTCTGAGTGTTGGAGAAATACAACTGTGGGCCATTAAAATATTATTCACACAACAGAGATGCTGCTGACGTTTTCTGAAGGTCACAATTGTTATGAAGATCATAACAATTGTGGAAATTATTCTATCAGACTCTGTGTGTGGGGCTCACAGTGCCTCAGTGGAAAGAACTGTTTGTTTGTGTGTGTTTGTGTGTGTGTGTGTGTGTGTGTGTGTGTGTGTGTGTGTGTGTAAATAGACTTATCATTATCAAGCGGGTGTAGAGAATGGATGGACTCTTTATTGTACTATACTTAATTAAAACTGTTGAAAATCCATTGTTACAATTTTAGGGGCAGTTGTGGTCTACTGGTTAAGGAGTCGGGCTTGTAATCAGTAGGTTGCTGGTTCGATTCCAGCGCTGGCARGTAGCAACTGAAGGGCCCTTGAGCAAGACACCAAACCCCCGATTGCTCCCCGGGTGCTGCAGTGAYAGCTGCCCACTGCTCCAGTGTGTGTGTGTGTGTGTGTTCATGACTTGCAGTGTGTGTTCACTCCTCACGAAAAACATGTCACTTTCACTTTTCACTTTACTAATTCTCCAATGCATTAACATCGCAATTATTGTAATCACCTCATCACACTGTTAAGATGAGAAAAAGCTACCAAAAGTTAGACTCTAACATTCAGCAGAGATGCATTTATAAAAACAGCTTTACTTGCTGTACATAATTTCTACTTTTTCTGACTATATTTCCTGATCTAAATAATCACAAAGTTCAGATCAAAACAAGTCAAATCTCACCTTCAGCCAGTATTGAGGATACCAGGAAATGCCCTGCGCCTCCCGACAGGGAAACCAGGCGAACTGAGACACTCCATCTGACAGATCAAAAACCT
>JAZGTK010022576.1:0-10229 GCA_036877625.1 Ambastaia sidthimunki | reverse complement strand
CTCTCTGTCTCTGTCTCTCTCTGTCTCTCTCTCTCTGTCTCTCTCTCTCTCTGTCTCTCTCTCTCTCTTTCTCTCTCTCTCTCTGTCTCTCTCTCTCTCTCTCTCTCTCTCTCTCTCTCTGATCAGGACACTCTGAGGTAATCTGTGTCAGGAAGAGAGCTGTATGAGGAGTGTGAGGATGGTTAGGTATGAGTGTGCACATGTGCACGTACTGTGACACCAGCCGTGATTAGAGCTGCAACACTCTACGATTAAACACACATTTAAATAGACGTTGCCTCAGGAGGAGAGGAAGAGACGGATAGAGGGAAAAGGAAGAGAGAGATTGTTAGAAATATGTGCTTTCATCTCCAGAGCTTGCATAAGATATTTATACACCCTGTATGTACACATGCCCTTCTGAGCTCTTGAAAGTGCTTTTGTGCTGTTTTCTGCACTTTCACCTTTATTTATATATATATATATATGGATTTGGCTTTCTCATATCTCTAACATTGCTGTAGGTTTTCTCCATCCCTCAGCCAGCTGTATCTCTCTTCTCCGTTTCATCCAATCTAAAATTTTCTCTATTTTTCTCCTCCTTTCCAGATTTCTTTTTCTGTATTGTCTTCATCTGTATTCTGTGTTCCTCTAATTCCTCCACCTCTATCATTCTCTCATCTTCATCTTCTCTGCCCTCTACTTTCTTTATCTCCTCTCCCCTCCCAGTCTTGGCCACTGTTCTCTCGTACGCTATCTGTCATTTCACCCGCTGTGTAAATGGTTTCTTATTTCCACATCCAACAAGCCTCTCTTCTTCTTTCACCATCATGTTGCTTATTTGTGTTCTCTACACAAACTACATCTCTCTCTCCATGCCTCTCGCTTTTTTCTCAGTGGTATTGCTGAGGCTGCCCATACCGGGTTGAAGTGCCCTACTTTCTCTCGCCCCCTTTTCCGCACCCCTCCCTGTGTTGATTTATTCACATGCAGAGAGCAGAGATGGACAGATAGAGATCAGGAGAAAATGGAGAAATTGAGGCGGAAGGGAGGAAGGGGATGAGGGCGTCAGTCTGAGTGGAAATGACTGTCTGGTGTTCCGTTTATGAGTAATCAAAGGGTTAACAGATTAACCATCAACTACAGGGTTATTCAACCGATTCCTGGGGCAATAACTCTCCATCCTGGCAAAAAGTATAACTGAGTTTGCATTGTAATTCAAGTCCATACATCACATGAGGCAGTTAGCCACTGCTGTTTGCACGTGTATATCAATTTGAGCTTTTACCTGAATGTGTTATGAGTTCTAAAATGACTTATTTACTTTAACATTTATAAATTTACTGTCTTCTTTACCCTGATTTGCAACAATAAGATTATGATTTATAATTTGAGCTGTCTGGTCTGATTTCCTGGGAAATGTCAGTTTGGCATCATTAGACTTCAACATATGTTTGGAAAAGTACATAAAGCACTTGGTAGGAGAGAGGCATAAGTAATGGATTGCAACTTTAACAACTGCTTTACAATTTTGACCCAGAAACCAATAACTGAGGCACACTGTCCAGTCACGGTTATGATGTTTCCAGTATTCAGCACTGTGATTTAAGATCTAATCCTAATCTTGCATTCTATATAGGACAGATAGTATGTAAATGTGAGATGCTGACCATATCCATAGACAAGTAGTGTCCAAAAGATTATACAGTAAATCTAAAATCAGATCTGACTGTGCTCTGCTCTCCATCTGCTGGTATTTCATAGTTTCAAATTGATTTCAGGACAGAATTGGAGACACAGCATGTTATTTTGGAATTAATGTCTTGTTTCTTTTAATAGAAGCAACAGTGTGGGGTTGTCATAGCCGAGTTGTTTTTGGTGACCCTCACCACACAAGAGTAATGTGTTTCTAAACGACAGTGACGGCCAGAGACACAGAGTATCAACAGTAGATCATGTGGCAGAAGATGTCACCAACCGGGTTTGAGCGTGCCAGAGAGTTTTGTGATTGAAAGGACTTTCACAGGGACACTCGGGTCTGATTCGCTTAGATCTTGTTGGAGACCATCCAGGACCTTCTCCATAAAAGGGAAGTGGTTTGATAACTCCATTACAGGCCACAGTTACAAGACTTTATTAGACAGAATTTGTACTCCGGGGAGTTTTAGTGGAACCAGTCTTGTGCATGGTCCATGTGCAGATGACAGCCTGCGAGGACTTGCCTAATTAATTAGCTCACTGAAAAGAGCCGGAAAATTGTGGCTTTATTATTCGTTGGTGCAGTCGTGCAGTAAGCCATTGATAACTACTGAACTGCTGTCATTTTAACTGATACAAATTCACTTTCGGTTCAGAATGAAGTGTGAATGATTGAGGATCGGGTGACGAAGAGAAAGTCAAACAGCTCGTTTTGAGTTTAATGAGGCACAGGTGTTTGAGAAAGGCAAAAGAAAATGAGGAGAAGAGAAAAAAAGAAAAGGCAATGAGGTAGTTTTGTTAAATGTAGAAAAGCTCTGAAATGACATCCTGAAGTGGAAGAATGCAAGACTCAGGAAGGATGTGGGTACTCCAGAGGACAGACTATTAGAATGACAGAAGCAGAGAGAAGATTGAGCAAGACCAGCTGGGTGGGGAAGGGAGGGGGGGATCCAGAAAAAGCTAGAAAAGAAAGAGATGAAGTATGAAAAGCGACTGAAATGAGAGAAAGAATGAGAGCTCAACTGATAGAGAAGTCTAGCCAGCACTTCAGCTTGAACAAGGAAAGGAAGGAAAAAAAGTGCGGGGGGTAACCTCATTATAAGCGTAGGAATCTAAAAACAGGAAAACTAGCGCGAGTCTGACAGCGAAGGTGTCTGTAAAGCTTGCTAATGAGATGATGTGATGTGAGTTCGTGTGAGCGTGGATCAGAGATGGCGAGAACTGGCATGGAGGTGATGATGAAGATTAGGGAGGCCTGGCACTGGAGTTTCCCACTGGAAAAAAGCTGCCGTTGGAGATGGATGAGGCACAGTTCCCTGCAAATTAAACTCCACACCTGCTTGCAAACTGACACCAGATTAGGACTTGGGTTGGATCAATGGCTCTCTCTCCATCAGAGCCTTGTTCCTCAGCCTCTGATCTCAGTCAGCAGCAGGACTAGACTCTGGGCTGATATTCGTGGCATGACTTTAGGGCTCATTTTGGACGCTATATCTCAGTGTGTAACTGCACGTATCTGCTGTGTGCTGCTTTGTTCCATAGCGAGTGAGTTTAAGCGATCTGAGAGGAACATCAGAATCTGCAGTGACTGCACAGATCAGTAGATCTTACAACTTGTATGATTACAACTCGCAGCAGATTCCTCTCAGAAGCTGTTAGTTTAGCCACAGGAAAACTTGAAGAAAAATACCACCTGAGCTTTTCTTTGAAGGTGGAGATGCATTTGTAGTTTGTTATTGTAAACCCACTAAAGGGTAGAAAGAACTTTCACAAGACGTGTATGGGATCTCCACCCATGTTGTAACTCTGAGGTAAAGAATTTCTCAGTAAATTCACTGTTTTTGGAGTTTAAGGAACATTATCTGAGAGGTTAAGGCTGGTTTACACTGTCCCAACACAAACACTGTAAAGCTGGCTGATGGATATACAATGTCACATAGAACAAACATCTACAGAGTAAATATACTGATCAAACAAAACCCAACAGCTTGATATTTGGTGTTTGTTGGGGTGGTGTGAACTAACCTTTAGACATTCTTCAGACATGAGACAGGCGTCAGTGCACTCTCTTATAATGTTTTCTATACTACATTTTCCAAACCACAAAATGCCTTGTATCATGTTACGCTGATGTAGCTTAATATCAATATAACCCGACACAATTCTAGTCGATAGCAGACTGCTAAATTCTTAAATGCATTTATGATGAGGAAAAGTTACATCCAGACCCACACAGAACCAGCAGGAGTTTTTGCAGATATTCACAGAATGTGTGTTGTTTATAGAATATTTTGGATAAATATTTGATAATGCTTTCATCTAGCAGTACAAGAGTAGGACTTGCAGTCGTGCAGCACGTTTCGCTGTATTTTAATCTGTTCCTCTGATTTACAAGTTTTACTCCTCAAATCAGCATAGAATGCTGAGAAACTTTGCAGATTCCATCTGGGCCTGCATATGGCAAATTGAAAAGAGAAATAGGTGGGAGAGAGAGACCAGGTATTATGATAAGTGGAACAACTTTGCAGAGTGGCTTGGTTGTTTAGCCAGGCGTTGTAAAGAGGAAACGGATGCTACCACAAAAAGCATTTGATAACATCAGAGAGATTCTTGACTTGACTTTCTCAGCCATTGGGCCCTAGTGCCTCGCAGTTCTAGGCTGTTTGTTTCATGATTAGCCCCCCGTAGGTTTGCCGGACCACCCAGAGCAGTTTGATATCATATGCTTCTCTTGCCAGCTACACCAGGCTTTCTTGCTACTGTTGCCCTGGTTTCTCCTGATAAGTGTGAAATTAGCACAGCGGAGGTTGTGGTGAGCAATCTGACGTTTGGAGATGCCACAGACTCCTGCGTGGGGATTGCCAACTCACACAAGCTCCTTAAAGTGCAGAAAAACCCTGTTGCTCTAGTGAAGACTGATGTGCTGATTTTTGTACATTGTGTTAAACCTCTGTGCTGTTTGTGTGCTGGCCAGGCCTTAAGGAACGATGCTGAAGTTGAGCATCCATATGGGCCCAGAAGGTTTTAATGGAAGCAGTCCATCTTTCGTTGTGACCAGCATGCTTTGCTTTTAGTGTGATGAATAGATGTAAGCGTTATTAAATAATAATGTACAGAGAATAGAGAGAGCACAGACGAGCTGGAGTTGTCAGGGAGGAATTTCTGCTTGTAAGGAAATCCTTCATCTCAAATGGATGATTTAAATAATTTGTTCTTCAAAACAAGGAAGATGTTTTTGTAAACAGAATAAAGTGATTGGAGGTGGTTATGTGAAGCTCCTTTGTTCTTGTCACATTTATTCCCAAAATAAAAAAAAAATGGTTTTACATAAAAACAATGAAGCACATTTCTGGGCTATTAGGTAAATACTGTTAATATTTAATTATAAAAAATGTATTTTTGTAAAAATGACTGTAAATACTGTAATGCCATTGGTTTTTGTTTTACATTTTTTATTCTTATTATTCTTAATAGTGATTTTCATTAGTGCAGTTTATGTAGAGTAATGTGTTATAAACTTGTTAGTTTGTGTTTTGTGCTGAACATTCTCTCTCTTTTATTTAGATTTAGGACACAGACTTGTTTCTGACGATTTACCCAGCTGGTGACCATCTGTGATGACCAGCATTGTGCTGGTGTGATAAACCAGGGTGTGTTTGTGCCCTTCTAAGAATCTTAACACATTGTTTGTTTTTTAAAAAGGGTGTTGATGAGTAGATGCCGAGTATCATGAAGCAGGGGAGGGAATAAAGAGGAGTGTGGAAGAACAAGAGGCAGCTGGAGAAAGAAAACAGATGTCACATTCTGAGGTATAACAAGCAGAGCTTGGGAGCAAAATAACTACAGACAGCATACATGTTTGGGTAATGCAAAAAGAGTTGGATTTATAAGCCAGATCTTTGTGTAGCAGTTTCTCTGTACCATCATGGAAGAATTAGCAGGCTGTGCAGTACATTTTTATACAATTTTTACTTTGTAGACATCATCCATCGTTTTCTCCCTTACGTTCTATCTTTTTTCTCTGTCACTCTTTCTCTTTCAAACTCTCCTTGTCTTTTTCTCCTTCTCTCCACTGGAACTCTCTGGTTGGCACAGAGATGAACACTTTTGTCGCCAGATGTGACTGTGAGCGAGCAGCTGTCGCTCTGACACCCAGCTGTCTTCTCTCTCGCTGTCGCCTTGACGACAGTGACTCCTATCACCACAACAAATGTACCTAGAAAACACGGGGCACGATCGAGATTGCAGCTCCCCTCACGTCCCCCCGCCTTCTCTTGATGTCGACACACTTGTTTGCATTGGCCTTTGATCAGATCTTCTTTTTGGTGGTGTTATTTTTCAAAGTGGAGAAGGGCGACCTTTCTCCTGGGGAACCGCACATCTGTGGGATATTGTTAAAGCCCTGTTCTAACAAACTCGGGCGAGCTTGTTAGAAGCCAATCAGGAGATGGATGTGCTTGCATAAAGATGAGCTCGCAATACGGGTGCAATAGAAACTGCAATGGTGCTCGCAAAAGGCATTATATTGAAGTGCCGATTCAGGATCAAATTCACGTCTGCCCTCTCTGATCAAAGTAGCCCTAAGCTAATGAGCAAGAATGGTCTACAAACAGCTTTTCAAAACGGATGAATGTGGAATTCTTAATGCTGCGGTTTTCTGAACGTAGGACATTGTGTTCTGAGAACATGGAAAATGGAGGATTTTAGAGGTGGCGGTGGAAAGTAATCTTGGCTTAGGACGTTTCAATGTATTGTGATAGAGAGGCATAACATCTGTGTGAGAGATATGTGTCTGTGTGTGAAGAGGATTAGAGTCTGAAATGCTGAATGAAGGGCTTAGAAATTGAGAGAATCAGAGGGAAAGAAGGTGTGATGTGACAACCATCTATGTTTGAAATTGTTTAGGATTTTGTTTGTTTATCTGGTTTTTGTTTGTTCTTGTAGATCCACGTCCAACTGGTCCTTGACCCTGTGGCAATGTGGTGGTGACGCATCCCAGTCTGATATATCTTTGGTTCACACAGATGAGGTTCATGGCCTGAGATCAAATTATTGGGTATTGCTTTGCTGTGGTGAAGGATGTGCAAAGGTGTGATTGACAGCCAGATAAGCCAATAGAATAATCTTATTATATAGAGGTAATGTCCTTCACGCGGCACAGTGTGCAAGCACTCACCCAAGGTGAAGCTGTTGTAATATAATTAGTTTTCTATGGCTTTTGTTATGTATACATGTTTTATCCACAGATCGGGCTGTAGACCCTTGAAATCCCATGATCTATGCCAGTAGACATGAAGCTCGGAGAGGGAGAGAGCCAAACTGAAGATTGGGTGCTTTTAATCAGAGCGCAGCTCGCTATGGGGAAAATGCGACAAGCAACCTAATTTAGAGCTCCAAATCCCAAAGCCATCAGTGTGTGTGTGTGTGTGTGCTCTGGTTTGTCTATGCTTAATATCACCAGCGAATGGAAACACCTGACGTTCAGCCCAGATAAGCTGTAGCTGGGTGGTTGTTCTGCCTCGTTCAATTCCAAACACCGTGTTATGATTAAACGGCTAGATATAAAAATCCCCAACCTTGCTGAACATGAGCTTTTCTCTCATCTGTAAAAAAGAATGAAATGAAACGTGCTTACTGTAGAGACTGTGATCCACTATGATCTGTTTGTGCACAGCTGCACCACAACCTCGTCTCCATGAGGTTGCCGGTATTTTTGAGAGAACAGTGATCTAAAAAAAGGAATAGAGAACAGAAAAAAATCTTTGGTTTTGGGTCAGTTGTGTTGGAAACATGCTTCAGCTTTGACACAGAAATTACTCTCTGAACATCTTCAAAACCTCACGATTACTTCCATCCAGTGTCTGTTGTAATCCCTCCCATTTGTTCTGCTCACTTGTTGACCTCTATTATTCTCAGGGTGCATACTCAGTGAAGTGTGCTTGGCAACAAGCGTTCTCATTTAGGGGCTAATCACCCGGGAGGGGAACTCAGTATTTTATCACACTGGAAGCTCATAAAAGTACAGTGGGACTTTCCTATAAATATGAACTCTCTGTTGAGAAAGCAGCTGCCATCTGTTAGGCTGCCATCGCCTCCACCAAAGATCAGCACTAACTGTTCGTTCTGAGGCTACACTCGGGCTATAATGTGATTTAGTGCTTTTCTGTAATGTTGCGAACGCTGTTGAGTGTCGACATTAGCGCTTGGGGAGGATGCGTGCTTGCGTGTCTTGCGTGTTGAGTTTGTGTAAGCTTGGGTGGCTTCCAAATGGCTCACTTGGGCTCCATTATGGACCAGTCTTTACATTTCTGACCCTCTTATGGGAACTCGCTCACTGTAGAAGTACAAACAGGTGTCGGTTAATTGATTTTCATTCACGCCCGACACGCATCCACTTGAGTCACACCCGGGTGATCACACTTCTGATCACATTGGAGATCTCTAACATGTTGTGAATACTGCGCACGCATGCACACTCGTCCGCCTCCGTTACACCCACATGTGATTGAGTCACATTTACATCTCTGCCCTCTCATGTTTGCTATGATGAGGTTTTCTATTATGCTGTTTTCCTGTAATGCGATTAACCTTTGATTCAGAAAGAGAAAGCCTCTACAGACCGCACTACTAATCCTTAACATATGAGTTTTTCTGCCCACCCCCCACTTCCATTCTTCCTATTTAAGCACATGATTTGTCGCTAGTCACTCCTGTATTGTGCTTGGGAATTCTGGGAAATGCAGTCTATTTTGAAATGGGATTTGGAACCAAATGCATTGGTCTGAGGAGCCTGCAGTTGGCACGCTGTAATTATGGTGGCGGTGGCTTTTCTTTGTGGCCCTGACGTGTGGTAAATCAATGCATCGCTCCTGCTGCGGAGGGAATATATTTGTTCACACGCGCACTTGTGCTCGTACCCATTAGACACAGCCGGACCCGCGACAGCGTTGCATTCGCCTTGGTATGTTTGTGTGGCTTGTTTACATGCTCGTAAGGTAATTGTAGACTTGTCGTCCCTTTAAGAGAGAATGCCAAGCAAACAGCATTCATCCTAAATCAATTGTAACAAAGTGATCAGACCTGCGCTGGGCTAATCAGGAGAGAGAATGGATGACAGTGAGTAAATATGTTGTGACAATCGCCCCCCCACACTTCTATTTTAAGTGCTCTTCCTCTTTCAGCTATCAGCCTCATTCTGTGTGTTCAGTTTTAGTGTACAACCGGAGGATAAAAAAACTGACTTTAATGGCTCTCAGATGAGCATCTCTGTCCAGCACCTCGAGGCCTCTGGCAACAAGAATAATGGAGGTTCTCATACATGCAGCCACCTGCCTCTCAACCTGCAGTTACTTTATCTCTCTGTCATCTGCTTTCTCAGTCCCTTGTTTAGATTTTTTTTCTGTGGCAGATAACGTTCACAACGTTTGGAAAACTAAACTTAAGACATCCTAAAAAGGCTTAAATGTTATCAGCTGCTAAGGATGCTTCTAAAGCTCATAAACATCTATGAATTTGTTTATCATAAACCTGTAAGTAGTTAATATGCCTTTATTATTTTACCTGTAGAATTTTACTGTATTTAGTTATTGCATTTTTTTTGTATCTACTTTGCAGCGGATGGTGTTTGGTTCAGGTTATGGTTTTACTGAAATAATTATTCATTTAAGCCATCTTAAGATTTCAGATACTATCAAAAGGCAAAAACATATCAGCAATTTTATTTTGTTAATAAATATTTTTTAACCTAAATTGCCCCTTTATTTAATCACAGTTTTATACAGTTTAACCACAATCATATTGAATTGGTGTTTCAAACCTTTTCAAAAACTTGATAATTAATGACTTTTTTTTTTTAGCTAAATTAGTATTAAATTTAAAGCCTTATGGTCTTCATCTTTTTACACATGCAAATCTCCAGTAAGTTCTGTTCCTTACTTATCTCCAGACTCCAGCCAGCCATCCCAGCTCTCATTTTCTGCTCATCTTTTACTGTTTCTCTCGTTCTCTCAGCTTTCTCTCCTCCACCTGTTCACCTCTGGCAGATTGGCTTTTCTCCTCAACTCTGCACCATCTCTCCTCTTTTTCTCATTTTTCCTGCATATTTTATTCTTTTATTATCTTTCCCTTCTGCTCTTGTGCTCTGTTATTTCTTCACCTCAGCTCTGATCTCTCTGTTCAACCCTTTCACCTTGTTCTTCAGGTCCCTTGCTGTCTTCTGCTACTCCTCTCTCATTCAGTCTGTTTATTCACTTCTTCCAACCTTCCTCATCGCTGTTTCATTGCTAACCATTCTTCATCATTTATTTCTCGTGCACTCTTTCCTTTCATCCCTCTGTCCTCCCCTCATCTCTCTCTTTGGGGTATGGAGATGTTTCAAGAAAATCAGTACTGTAATTGTCTGCTCTTAATGATCCTAAAAACAGGATTCTTATTTTCGTATAATTTTAGGGTGAAATGACCTGCATAATTTGACAGGTTTATTGAGATTTCCCCAAAACCTTTTTGTTTGTTTGGTTTCACTCTCATTCTCTTCCATCATTCCTCCTCTCCCC
>JAZGTK010022575.1:0-10230 GCA_036877625.1 Ambastaia sidthimunki | reverse complement strand
AATGCAAAATATGTCTCAGTCTCATTAATGTAATTATTATTCTAATTGTGAATCATTTACATATCAGTAATTTCTTTTGTTGTGTTCTTGATTTTGGGGTGAAATGTGACCTGGATAAAAATATAAAAAAAAAATCCCTCTCAATGATTCTGAATGCAGCAGGACACAGACGGCATTCAAAGTTTGTCATTCAAAATCAAACTTTATTATCAGAAACACGGTAGGGAATGCAAAACATATTCTCAATTGTCCTTTTTCATTTCTCATTCTCAGTTATTTGCCTTCATATTCACATACAGCTGCACTTTATTTTAACTTTATTTTGTGTACCTTGTGTAATTGTCTGCATACAATGTCTCAATACATTTGATCCATAACAAGCAGTTAGATTTTGCTTCATACAGTATTTACTACAATTGCTATTGCAGTTCATCTCATTCCAACGGCCTTGATATTACATCAGGTTGTTTTTATACAGAAATATGTTTGTTCTCTGGTCAATATGAAAATTGTTCCTGGAAAGAGTCTGTTGTAATAATTGGTGGTGTACTACTAAATAACTAAATAATCCCAGGCCACATATACAAGTTCCTGTATTATGTGTCTTTCTCAATACTGTTGGTTTTCTCCTCATACAAACTAGCTTTGTGTAATCTGACGGACTAGATAAGCTCATTCTGGCAGTGTGTGTTGGTGAATGGGGGTGTCTAATATGGGTGATATTGCAGCCATCTGGAAGCACTTCTCTAATTTCAAGTAACTGCGTTAGAACCGCACAAGGATGATGTCATAATCCATAATCCACAAGTTGCTCTTGTGATTTGGGTGATTTAATTATTTATATACTCTAGGTGAAGCAGCCTTTTGAAATCTGATCTAGGAACAGCTGCTGAGATTCATTACCTGTACTGATATGCCAGAAACTGCATCTAAAATCAGGCAGCTACATTCATCTGTTTCAGAATCTGTTTCTTACTGAATTCGCTTTAATGCATGGAACGCTGAGACTTAAGAGGTCCAACTGCAGATTGCAGCTCCTTTTTAGATTATTTAGTGGTAAAAAAAACCGGGGCAATCAATAGGGGGCGATCTTCAAATGCCCTTCAAACCAGATTTCTCTATCCTGGTAACTACAGCTTTAACTATATTGACATCTAACTCTTTCAACAAGATTTTCATCAAATTGATACTCTGTCATATAGCTGTTGACCTGTTTAAGAAGACTAACCAAAGAGAAAGCCAGGTTCTGCTAATACACACAACCTTTCAGTGATGTCAAGAATGCAAGGTAAGTTGCATTACAAATGATGTCCTGACACATTGTAGGAGACAACATGAAATCTAGTTGCATCGCCATAAGTGTTTGCAATCACACACCGAGCATATTCCTGCCTTTCTCAAAGATCATTCACACTAGTGACTAGAGCATTTATAGTACACTACATTTGGTGCTGTACACCACTTCACAGGAATGATAGAAGTAAAAGGAAAAAAACCTTTCAAACCAAATTGAAATAAGCACAAGGCAAAATATGCCCCAAAAATAAATAAATAAATAAATATATATATGCTGCATTTCCATAATTATGTAATGTCCTCCATGATAAAACATAAGGCCTAGGTTTGTCTGGGAAGTCCTCTAAAGCAAAAACATGAGTGACCCACAGCAAAAACAATACATTTGATATGTATAAATTGTAAGAAAGTATGATATGTGGAAAGTTTTAGATACAAATCATGACACTTGCATAGTCAAAAAAACAGGGACAACTTACAATTTGTGAGGGTGGATATCGCTGGGATCAGTTATAGGATGCTACATGGTGACGACATTGTTGTGTAAACATGCTCCAGTTGTGCTGTTATTATGTCTTTGGACCACATTGAGATCTGTGGTTAACAGTCAGCTGATAGGCCAATATAACAACTTACATCAAAAGCCCATCTTGACATACCAACGTACAGGTACAAAAATCTCAGACAGCCACACTTCTATTGCCATCTGCTCTCATTCTATAGTCCGACACATATAGCAGATGAAATTAAACGAAAGTCCTCCGGATAGTTTTGTGAAATGTTACTGCATAATTATTTGGGATATTTAGTGTTTTAGCCCAGAACTGATTGATTGTACATGTTGTCGGTCTTAGAGGAGAGTCTGAATATTTTGTTCATTCAATCTTTAAAAAGCAGCACAACTAAAACGTAAAACTGAGTGAAGCTTTATAACACTGTTTAGCTCAGGTTTCCATGGTTATTAGAGTAAGAGGTAGGGATTTTACATACACCAAACAAAACACAAAAACAAAATGCAGGTATAGTAGGTTAAAAATCATGATGCATACTGTATGTAAAAAATAAATACACTACAGACTGTACATACATCAGGAAGTATAGAACAGTTAGAAAATAGTTATGTTTAAATGCATAATTCCAGAACGTTTATACGGAGACTTGGCAAGACAAACAAGTTAATACATAACATCTCTCTCATGTTAGTTCATTAGATGTGTGCATTTACTCACGGCACTTACAATTATTCTTGTGTGCCAGCACACAAATGATTTTTAGATGCCAGAGTGGCATTGCTACTTTTAAAGTTCAGCTGTATGCTTTTACTCTGTGGTTTCACCCTTAGAGGAAGCTGAAAAGTTTAAAAGTTCAGAGGTACATTTCCATTGTCTATGTCTGGTGTCCGTGTCCTAAACAGCTGAGTAAGAGAGAAGACTGTGGAAATGAGAACGGTACACTGCTTGGCCAACAGCCTGACACCTTCACCCTCTCTTGCTGTTTGTACGGCGGTCACAAACTCCTTATATAAGTCCACAATCTCCTCAAGCTTCCCTAGGGCCTCGTCTGCATCAATATCACCATGACAACCTCCGCAGTCTGAACAGGGAACTCGCATACAAGTGGAGGCTAGATGCACCAGAGCTCCAAAGCTGTTACCAAGTGACAAAAGAGCATCGTCAGGTGCCCAACCTACCCTCGTGGCCTTCTGGCATCCCGACGCTAACCTTCGTGCTTCTGCCTGAACCAGACATCTCTCTGTCTCTGAAAGTGTCTGGCCAATAACACCATTGCCATTTTCACACTGTCCCTTGTGGCTCTGAGGGTATACCGAAGATGGCCCTTTCTTCAACACCAAAAGTAGCTCATCAATGTCCCGCAGCAAAGAAGCATATCCCTCTTTGAGTCCTGTACCTTTTTGATTGGTGACATAACGATGGCCCTGCAAGAAGCGGAGGGGATTATCTATAGATCTGTGGTCTAGAGAGAGAGGTTCCAAAGGCCTGGGTGGGATCAGGAGTGGACTGAGCTCGGAAGACATGGACAAAGGACGAGGTGAGTCTCTGAGCAGGGATAGGACATTTGGAGAAGGACCAGAAAGAGAAGAGGGCAGAACTGGTGCAGGTTGGGGTGGTGTACTGATCCGGTTTCGACAGGAGAACTCATACACAGTCAGGTCATCATCAAAGCCGCAATTGTCCTCTGTGTCTCCACTAAAACAGTTGGCGTACACTGTATGACAGCCGCAGGCATCCCGATGGAAAGGACTTGTAGAAGATAGAGAAGACACATTGTCAAGTTTTATCTCTGTAGAGTTACCTTTCTGTGACTGAGGCTGTTCTGACTTGCAAGTCCCAAAATGCTTTTGCAAGTCGGTGGCTTCTACAGACAACTTCTGCCTTGTGTCCGAGTGGCTTGATGATGCTGATGGTTTACTACTGGCCACTTCCTCTGGTCCATCCTTGAGCTTCACAATGACAACTTCAGCATCTTTCTCTTTCCAGTCAATCAAAGATGGCACTGAAGTGGCTTTAGGGGAAACCTTCATGGATTCATGATTAGTGGCATTAGTGGCAGTGTTGCCAGTTGATGAAATAGTGCTGCTGAGTGCTACTGTCCCCAAGATCTCTTGGGAACGGGTGAGGTACCAAGGCATATCCTGAATTTTCCCACGCAAGACTGTGGCTGACAGTCGTCCAGACGAACCTGCTCTGTTGGGGAAGCTAGTTCCAGTTTGAGCTGGATCTTCAGGTACAATGATTATCGACTGAACAGAAGGAGAAGGTAAGGGAGAAGGGGTAGGTGTGTTTGATGCACTAGTCGCTTTGACTGTAGCACTTTCAGTCTTTAGTTCAGTTCTCAGGTTTTCATGACTTTGAGAAACACCCTTGCTTAGTGTAGCAGGTGGAGAGTTACCATTTCTCTGAGACCAGGGGTGTAGGGAAAGACCATTTGGAGGGACATTTTTCTTGGCTTCAGGTTTTTGTGATGGGGCATCACTTGAAATTGGTGTTGACTGTAGAATATTGGCTGAAGGCTTGGGAGGTATTGGGGGCTTTGAGTTCATCCGGGGTGGTTTATTTTCTGGTTTTCTGATTTCAATAGTCTGTAAGGAAGACTCTTGTAGAGAACCCTTGTTGTCTCTTTCTATGGTTCCAGGTTGAATTATTCCTTTGGTACTTTTAGGCTCAATGTGTTGAGTATCAAGTCCTTCTAATTGCACATGATTTGAAGTTGTCTTTTTCTGACCTACATGGTTAGTTATTTTATTTTGAGGTTTGGGTCTATTGTGAAGAGTCTCTGGGTCTAACAAGCCCTGTGAAGGAAGGGTAGCTTGGCGAACTGCTGTAATTAGGGAAGATGACATTGGTGGTCCAGGTCCAGTGACTGGCTTAAACTCCATAGTGTCTGGCTCCATCTCCAGAAGCTGTGATGACAAGTGAGCATTTCGGCCAGGGATGTCACCATTGCATTGCTGGGGTTTCTGATCCGAGGAGTGGTTAGCAGATAAAGGCTTTGGTTCCACAGGTGCAGGTTTAGGAGGTAAAATCAGTGAGGGCTGATGGACCTTCAGTTCAGAAGGTTTTTCCTTGATGTTTTCTGTATTAATTAGCGAGGTGCTGTCAGCCCTTTTATCCTCCTGTTTGCTGTCTTCATGAGCTTTCTTCTCCACACTGACTTTGATATCACCAACAGTGTTTTGTTTGTTCTCTGAATCTGAATGTTTCTCTGCAAAAGAATAAAAAAAGAGAAAACAGTGTGTGTGTATGTGATGCAAGAATCCAAGGACATTAATTAAAAAGGAGATATTTATTTAAAAATTGACAATAACTGAAAATTAATTAAAAATTAACCATGGTCTAAAATTAAAACATGACACACAAAAGTAGGTAATACAATTCTTGGTTGTGATTTTAATGTTTAATTATATATTTATAGTTTTAACAAAATTATGCCAAACTTTAAATTTACCAAAGGATAGAAGTATTAATGGGCAGTAAAATTTCACAAAACTGAAGGTGTAAGAGCTTTAATTTTGGACTTTAGGCATTTAGCCTTTTAATGGTATTAATAAAATGTTTACTGACCTGTGGGGCCTTGCTCTGTTATGGGAGGGGTAAATCGATCTTGAGCATCAAAAAATTCTTCCTCTGATTCTGATCCACTTCCTCTGCAGTCTTTTACTTTGATTTGTGATGACTCAAATCTCCTCAGTGCAGTTTGTGCTATTATCTTTGAAGAAGGTCTCTGTTGTTTAGCATTATTTGTCTGGTTGTTTGAAAAGCTGCTGCCCTCTTGTCTACACGTCGTATGGCTGTGAATCCTGGAGAAGAGTTCTTGAAAATTCACCCCTGCTAATTTAGCATTTATGCTGTTGGCGCTGCAGGAGGCTAAAACCGCCTCAAATTCCGCTGACATTCTGGAAATGCGACCATCTTTTTCCCTTTCTCCTTCCTCATCCTCTTCATCGCTCAACGCATCATCGCTTGCAGCAGGCGGACTTGGCAAGCTGTCTGAAATTTGCGAGAGCTCAGTGTAGCGTAGACCTGATTGATAATCATAGGTCAGGTCAGAAGGTCGTACAGGTTTGTTTAAATTACCTCTTTGATCCAAACGCTCTGGCACCTCTAGCAAGTATGGATGATGAACATCCAGACTTGACATCCCAGAGCCAAGACCAGAACAAGGATTCTGCTCCTGAAAAGCATCCTTCTGGCCCAGCTCACCAATGGCCACCTTGATACTCTCCTCCAGGGCATTTAGCGAATTACTGGACAAACTGGAGAAGCTGCTGTTGACTCGAGGATCTGTGTACCAACCTGCCTCTAAAAGGTTGTCCATCATCACAGAGTAATCTTCATCCTCAACAGACTC
This sequence comes from Ambastaia sidthimunki, assembly GCA_036877625.1. Classification (NCBI taxonomy): domain Eukaryota; kingdom Metazoa; phylum Chordata; class Actinopteri; order Cypriniformes; family Botiidae; genus Ambastaia; species Ambastaia sidthimunki. The sequence continues at coordinate 4,065 of JAZGTK010022575.1, read as the reverse complement.
GTTCTTTCCTGCCTCCTCCTCTTCGTCTTCCAAATATGGATGTGTTACAATCACTCTCACTCTGTCTGCTTTGGCTTCAGTTTTAACCTCATCTTCCTCTCCTTCCTCCGTGCCCTCATTTGTTTGATTGGACATTGTGTCTTCTGACAGCTGAGTGTCCAGCAGACCCTCCATGACATAATCCTCATCTGAACTGTCTTCTGAATCACTGCCACACCGAGAAACATACCCTGCACATTACAAACAAACAAACACAGTTTATATAGTGTTTGACACAATATAATGTACTAGTAAACTATGAAATGCAAAGAATAGGGTTGGGTATTGCAACCAATTTGGTGATTTGATTTAATTATTATTTATAAGGTTTCAATTTGATTCAATTTAATAGAAATTAGTTATCAGTATTTCATAAACATGTTAGTTTTACAGGAATGGAATTTTGACAATTTTGAAAATTATGACATACAGAATACATGGTAATATAGAACACATAGTATAATTTAATTTATGTTTTGGAATGATGATTCACACCTCGTCTGCACTGCAACATTGTGTCCTACCTTCTTCTGCTGGAATGCGTCTCATCTTAGGTCTGGGTCCCCAGCGAAAGACGTTGATGTTGGGATCCACCATTAATTTGCAGTATCCAGCCAGCAGACAGGCCAAATCTTTAGCGGCTACAGATTCCATTAATAGAGCTATTGGCTAGATGTTGAAGGAGACATAGAAAGAGAGAGATGGCCTGATGGTTTAAACACAGAAAGGGTAAAAAGTCATGCAAGAACTGCAGGACTTTTTTGTGTATCATAATGGTACCAATGTATCCTTATAGTTTAAAGGGAATAAATATTTCCTCTGAATCTCTCTGTGGATGTACACACACCTGAATGTCCTGCAGGTAGATCTTGACCATGCTGACCCTGTCTGACTCTGCCAGCACCTCAATGCGGGTGATGTAGTGAAAGTCTATGATGGTGGAGATCATGTTTAGCTGGTGGTTTAGGATCTGGCTGATTCCGTATTTCGCACCCACTAGCAAACTCACCAATGTTTCTCTGTCCTGCAGCTGAAACACACAAATTTTTTTCATTTTTTCACACACAAGTCATACGGCAACATAAAAAGAACTAAATAATTATACTCAATTAGAATTCATTATTATTCAGCAGCTGATACACCTGTATGAGCTATACAGGTTTGCTATAGAAACCCCTATGGCTTTCAGTTGATTGGGTTTGTGGATGTCTGCATTCTACTGCTGAACAGAACATCAGACTTCTGCACTGCAGTGGTTTAGGGCCACTGGTGACTCTACAGCTGCAATGCAAAACACATGAAGTTTAAGCTGAATCAGCACAGCAAAAGGCTTCACACAGAAGCACTGACACAACCAATGCCATAGGTTTGGGGCGGGACTATCTCTCTAATACAGGAACAAATTATACATTTTTTCACAGTGTACAAAAATACTGTGGTTTTTGACTCATTTTTCCCTGTTATATTTTAGGAAATGTCTCTAAATCTCTCTTCTATTTTAAGAAATAGAAGTCAATGGGTGCCACTGTTCGTTAGTTACCAACATACTTAAAAATATCTTATTTTGTGCTCCACAGATGAAAAAAGTCATATAGATTTGAATGTCCTGAGGGTGAGTAAATTATGGGATAATTTAAATTTTGGGGTAAACTATCCTTTTAAGAAACTATAAACATTGAATAAAATCAGAAACAATTCCATTCCTGTTTGTATTTTCCAAACAATACATTTTAATAGATGTTCTAAATATTCCAAATATATCTAAATATTGCTACTGTTTAGAACTGGCTTATACAAAGTACTTAATATTCCCAAAAGTTGGAGGCTGTTGGAACAAATGTCATCCAACAAAGCATTATGTAACAAAATTGTTACCATCAGCAAGAGATGGAAATACAGATATGGCATCAGTGCCCTGCAGATTTTGTTTGTAATTGGGGCTGAATGTGGCAGATGGACTGAACTCTCACCAGCATGGTGGCGTTGTAAGTTCTCCCACTGTATGACATCAGCTCAGCCATCTGGGTCAGATAAGCCAACCGGGCCTGAGACACAGAGATCACCTGAATGAGAGAAAGAGAGGGAGAGATGAAGGGAAAATGAAATGAAACTGAATAATGAAACATTTTTCATAACAGCTACATTTTTCTTTGCTACTATTGTAGCATTGTTTTTCTGAATAATGCTACAGTATATAACAATATTTATAATATAACTAAATTCTTAAACAGTCAGCAGTATATTGTATATGGGACAGTATGTAGACAGTAGTAAAATAGTATCCCATTATGTACACAACCATAAGGATATGTTTTGAAAGACAAAATACAGAACATTTTGAAAAAAAATATAGAGACCCCCCACGTCTCAGTAATGTTCTACTTTCTGGTCCCTCCTTCTGTGTCTATGACATACCCTTCTACTGTCCACTGGACAATGATTTAGAAAAGTAACAGCAGACCTCTCCTTAACAAGCTTTATAGATCATGTCTATACAGTAAATGGTGTGGGACTAGTTTCATGTTAAATATGTTTAATATGAATAAACCCTGGGAACAGCTGGACAACTGGAAGCCCCACTATTAAAGGAAAGGCTTAATTAAAGTGTATGGCTCTTTCTCTTTTTCTCACACACACACCTTCTGGCGTGGCTCAAGCAGTGACTGGATCTTCTTCATGTGGTGGTTGATGGCTTTACGCAGGTCTTTGTCTCTCATATTCCTCAGCAATGTGGGAGAGATGAAGCTTTCTAAACCAAACTCTTTACTGAGACACAAAGAAACACACATGCATTAAAGCGCTGTGTTCATAATTGAGTATTTGTGTGTGTGTGTGTGTGCTTACACAATGCTTTTGACAGATGCCCTCGTGGTCTGTCCACAGGTCGCCAATTTCTCATGCATGTGCAGAGCGGCCAGTCTCAGCGCTGTGTTGCATTTCATTTCGACAGCATAGCGCTCCTGTAACACATCACCCACACTCTACACACACACAGTGGTCTTAATGCATAGCTTTATTTTTTATTGCACAGTATTTGTTTATATATGTGACCCGTTCTGGCGAAATGAGTCGGAAGTTGCAACGTTCCATTTTAAGATAAAAAACAATGAAAAAATTTTCTTTTTTTAGCTAATTTCAAAGATCAGACATTCAAAAATAATAAAAAAAAAATCCAAAGTTTCGTAGTCCAGATAATCAAGTAAAGGTATTTAAATGACTATTAAAGTTGACTTGCAACTCTCAAGTTGTACTAAATTCGCTGGAAATGAACACAGATTGCTTTTCTCAACTCCTCTCGTCACTTCTGAGCATTTCCCTATGTTCCGGGTATCCCCTAAAATGTCACTATCTCTGCTCTCCAAATATGGTGTTAAACGTTGTATAAAACCAATCAAAAAGCTTAGAAATGTAGACAACGCTGATCGTCTGTCAATGGGAAGCCCCGTTTCGACTGAACGGCACGCGATTGGTCCAGCCATCCTCAGACTAGCAGCGCTCTGTGTAAACAAGCATTTAAATGGAATGGATTTTGAATGGGCAAAAATCTTCAAAAGTGATTGGAAAAAGAGGGTAGACGCCCACAATTCAAATGGGTATATCTTTAAAACCATTCAAGGTATGGCTTTGGTTTTAAATAGGATATCAGGTTATCATTGATACCAAAATCTCAATTTGGGTCACTGTGACTCATTTTGATGGATCAGGTCACATATCAGTGGTACATGACCACTACATACAGTACAGACCAAAAGTTTGGACACACCTTCTCATTCAAAGAGTTTTCTTTATTTTCATGACTATGAAAATTGTAGATTCACACTGAAGGCATCAAAACTATGAATTAACACATGTGGAATTGTATACATAACAAAAAAGTGTGAAACAACTGAAAATATGTCATATTCTAGATTCTTCAAAGTAGCTACCTTTTGCTTTGATTACTGCTTTGCACACTCTTGGCATTCTCTTGATGAGCTTCAAGAGGTAGTCACCTGAAATGGTTTTCACTTCACAGGTGTGCCCTGT
>JAZGTK010022573.1:0-10230 GCA_036877625.1 Ambastaia sidthimunki | reverse complement strand
CTCAACTCTCAAACTGTTGACATTTAAAAAAATTGGCCCATAAGAATTATAGTCAACTCTGTAAATACACACACAAACTAATTTAGCTCAAACACACTTTTGAGTCTCAAACACACAAGCTTACCTGCTAATCCCCTGTAATAACTCACATACATCGCCTCAGAGCAACAGCTAAAATAAGAATTAGAGCCTTATGCTCTCATTGGCAATCCAAGCACCCATGTAGCGTCTCGGGGGAACAAACTGCCAAAGACAGAGAATGAGAGGGGGGGTGGGTGGGGGTGATTGTTGCTGTCAGGTGGTCCCACCCAGGCTAGACAGACCTGACTTTTTCTGGGTATGACAATTAAATCCTGCTTCAGGGTTTAGGCTTGTTAATGCATTACAAAATAGTGCTTTGTTTAAGGTAAGACAAAATTAAACCTCAGGCATTATGACAAATCGGTCACTTTATATAAAAGCATCTTCCAAATGCATAAATGTACATTTTAAAGAGTGTATATGTATTTTAAAGATTTCAAAGAGTGGGAGGAAAACCGTCATTTTCTAAAACAGAACAAACTAGATCAATATTTTGTAAACTTTTTGTCTTATTCATCCCTACAGCCCCATCAGTAAGATTTAAGTACTACTTTATTGCATTTTTAAACCTGAAATGTGTTTCTTTTAACTCATATTGGATATTATTTAGCAGTAGCATTAATTTTATAAAAGTGGGCATTATTAGAGCAATTCACTTTTAAACTAAAATGAAACAATCTGCTTTTAATGAGATACACAGTTTGTCTTACACAACTTTTAATAGTTCTGGGATCAATCATGAAGAAACTTGCTCTGAGAAAGACAATTGTGAAACAATAGTTATTTGCATTCAAAACAAAGAAACAAAATCAGGGTCCATCAGCCCACTGAACTATGCAGAGGTTGGTTGTGTGAGCCGCAGACATGTTCACTTTAAAACACAATTTCCGTCCTCATTCTAAAATGACTTTTTCTTAAAAAGGCGTCAAGTTGACATTTAAAAAAAACATGAACTGTTTTGAACAAGGAAAATCTGTAGGGTGGCTTTAATGGTATAAAACTAATCTGCATTTGTCCACGTCATTTCATTAGTTGTAGACATGCCAACGGCAAATACACCCCCACACACACACGCGGCATCTAACATTAAAACGCTGGCGTCCAGACAGAATGTAACAGAATCTGTGTTTGTTTCACGGATGAATAAGCTTGTGCTTGTGTGTGTGTGAGTCAGAGACCAGATACAAACAGGTTGTGTCATGTTGTGTGTTTAAGACAGAACTAGTCTGTGATCTTTACAAGGGGGCCAAACAAAACGTTATTTATACACACCAGCATAAAGATGGAGAGTCAAATTTGCATCTGTGATTCAAAAAATGGTTCCCTTCTCTCACTCACTCTTTGTTTTTCTAGATGTGACAAATAGACTTATCTGGAATTATTGATTCTGTCATGTCAGGTTTATTGTCATCTACAGCCTGATCAACAGTGGAAAACATCAGCACAGAAATATGACCGACGTTATTTAAACATTAGTCAGGAAACGCTGAGTGCTACAAGACACAAACAGTAAGTAGGAAAGTGTAACAAAAAAGCCTGCAATTGATGTCAGTATTCTTAGTCTTCATTTTTGGGAAGTAGTCGAGTTATAAGCAGGAAAATTCACAGTCAGCTGGATATTATCACAAAGTAAAGCTGGAGTAACTGTACATTATCCTTGTGTCTCATTCAGGGCTGTACACGGGGCCTCTAAAAAATTAAGTCAGTTAACACACAAAAGAATAGCTTGAGTTTCAGCTTAGTGGGTGGCTGCAAACAGTGACAAAAATCTTTGGAAAACAATTTCTTCACTCTGCTCACCTTCCCCTCTCTCTCTCTCTCTCTGTCTCTCTCTGTCTCGCTCTGTGTCCCTGTACTCCTCCCCCCTGTTGTGACTGTGTGACGGGGGCTGCTGATACAAACATGGAGTGACAGAACAGCCCTGAAAATGAAAGGGCATCGTGAGAATCTCTGAACCAACCACTGAGATGACACACACACACACGTTTACACGTGAGTACACACATAAAGTCAGACTCACACTTACCTGTCATCTGCACAACACACTCTCAGACACACACTGCCAGACCACCTGTCCTTGCTACTACACAACCTAGGGACAAAGGGACAAATTTACAGAGAGAGAGAGAGAGAGAGAGAGAGAAAGCACACAACAAATAAGGCATGTGAGGTAAACGTCCACCAATTATAAAGATATAAAAACAGCCAATCAAATTCTAGAAACATCAGCTTTGTTGCTCAACACTAAACACACATTATTATAAAGCCAAAAGCTGAGCAGGAAATGCAGTCCTTTCTCTTAACAGGTCCAGACCTTCAGTCCTGATGATCCACCAACATCCATTGACCCTCATAATATGATGTTCTGAACCAGAACAATTCTGCACAATTAATTATATTCAATCAAACTACAGCTCTTATGAAACACAGCCACATCATTCTACTACAACTCAAACACAACAACTAAGTTAACAACTAAGTCTCTTATTGTGTAATTGTGTGAAAATGTTTTTATTTAATGTTTCTATGCTTTGGCAATGTAAAAAAGTATTTTTATAATGCCAATAAAGCTTTTTTGAATCTTGAATCTTGAGAGAGAGAGAGACAGAGAGAAAGAGAGAGGTGACATGGAAGGGCAACTGGTAAATGATACGGGTTATGAAAACCAGAAAGATTAAGAAAATGATGCCATACAACCGAATGAGAATAGATCGGTGTGATGAATTATTAGAGATATAAATAAATGTTAGGCCTTCTGTCTGCTTTGCCATTCGTAAAGACAGAAGACCAAAGATGAGCATTATAGACCTTATTCATACACCATATTAAATTTCCTGACAACGTCAAGGTTACGGGTTCAATTCCCAGGAAACACATATAGGCCTACTAATAAAACCTGCACCTTGACTTCACTGTAAGTCTCGCTGGATAAAAGCATCTGCCAGGTGAATAAATGAATAAATTTAATTTCATGCAAATGGCCTGTGAGGGAGCAATAGAGACCAGTATGGTGTTCAATAGGTTATACTGGTTTTGATTTTATAACACATCTAATTTTGTAGGTTCTTAAGTTTTTATGTCCACTGAAACTTTGGGGAAGATGTTTCATCAGCTAAACAATAATACACTAGTTTAGGATCACTTGACTAAAATGTTTTTTATGAGCCTAACAGTCTTTCAATCTAAAGATGTTTTCTGAAATTTTTTGTTCTTAAAAAATTGGCTTTGTAGACATTAATATAATTACGCCAAATTAAATTTATTTCCGCCATTAGAAAACTACATTTTTATTTTAAAAAGTGCTTTAAAATGATAACTTGGACTGAATAATAACAAAAAGTTTCTTCATTACTGTTTTAATGGGAACTCCATTACTGTTTAAAAATCATTGCATCATCGAGTGATGCCTCAAAAAACTAGATGATAAAATGTCAAGAGAACATTTTTGCAAATTTTAATCAATGTGTGGCTACATTAAATATGCTAAAAATAACATGGTTTGATTTTGAATTTTCTTTACTCCATAACTACCTTTGTGTTAGCAATCTGATAGCTTTAAGAGTTTATTAAAAAATATGATAGAGTTTATTAAAAAATATGGAAAAAATAATATTAATAAGTGATTCTTTACTTTTGACCTGTAGCGTACATACCACATCCCTCACAGCATCATAAAATATGTGTGAAATTACTCTGAGACACTCTCTAAAACAATGTTTGTTGATTGTCAGCTTTGAGTTATGTGGGCCCGGCTGACAACCCATAATAAAAGTTAACCAGATAGAATTAGCTTAGCTCACCACAATAACACTGCAAACCATCTCAGCCCTCGTCATTTATAATCTTGCATTAACCAAAAACACTTTATATTCAGCTGTCTACATTTATTCCAATTAACATCTTTTCTCTGTTTGTTCCTTTTATCTGCTGGTACAACCTATTTTTTTCAAGGATAATGTTTCTCTTGGTCCTCCATTAAAGAGAGCATTTCTTTTTTCTCTCTCAAATGCTGTCTGCTCTTGTTTTTTAGTTTGCTTCACTGCTGTTTTCTCCACACTCATACATCAGGACTTGTTTCCCCTTATGTGCCCAAATGTATTTAGCATTGCCTTTGATTGAACCCGAGTTCAGATTGTAAGTTTATTTTCTTCAGTATTGTTTTCTCATTTTGAATCCGGTTTCTAGCGGATGTGCCGCCTTATATATGTCAGTATGACAGAGTAAAGCTTTGTTTTACCATGATCTTGGCTTTTAAAACAAAACATTAGCTCTTTCCCAAAACCTGCTGTGCTGCCTTCCATCCTAACCAGAACAGAACGGATGGGATAAATTTGGAGCACTTTACACAGGCAGGATCTCTGAGCAGGACATAAATAGCATTCTGTATAGAAGCCTCGACGTGTAAATTAATTTCCATAGAGTATAACGTCGGCATGTTTCTATAGTAACGGCACAATATGTAAAAAAGCATACAATACATAGCACACACAAGTATCGGATGAAATAGAGCTATAGTGAAAAAGTGATTATTGGTATTTTGGGAGAATAGTCATTTTTAATTACTCTATTAGATACACTATTTTGTATCAATATTTTAAGTGAATGACTTTAAAGCAGGCTAGGCAAAACATTTTGTGCTATGCTGGTTGAAAGTCTCTTCACATCCTAAAAGCAATCACTAAGTACAGTGGTATAAATATATTGGTTTATACACCTTCTGTGGAAGATGCAGGACCATAAAATGTTCATCCAATCATTGCATTCGGTCCTACTTGCATGCATTGATGTATTTTGGAGGAGGCGTGGCTTTGGACAGCGCTCTGAGGAGGGGGCGGGATCTTATGCATTCAAAGCTAGGTTGCTATTACTAGCCTCTCTGAAATTGCCTACCCTATCTTTAAGTTTATTTTTAAAGAAAATTTCTTCACCATCTTGAATTTATATTTTAACTGAGGTTGGCATATTCCACATACATCCGTATGCCTAATATCTTGTGATTCTGGTCCCCTGAGCCACATGTTGTTCTATAATCTAGAACGAATAAATGTCTTCTTCAGCACAGTCCATCACTCGCTAGAAGAAAGCATAATGCTTACTGTAATGAACTTTAAAGGTTTTGTCAGCAAACAGATTGCTAAGTAGAACACAATGTGTGTACCATTTTGAATGGAGGTTGCCTAAACGCTGTTCCAGATCTCAATTTAATCCCTGCCTTTGATGCTTTACAGTGCTGCCTACGTAGGCAGCTCACTAGATTTTGTAACGGAGCAATTGTGTGTGTAGGTGCATTGTAAGCATTGTGTGTTTGTTTGAATGTGTGTGTACTGTATGTACAGAGACAGAGGACAGACCGCAATGTAGGTTATTCCTGCGTATGATGAGAATGAATTGGATGATAAATTGCACGGTAGCTAGACAGAAAAGATAGATGTAAATGTAAAAGCTAGACCTTGGATACGGGAGAGAAGAATAATGAGAGAGGACAGACAGCGAGGAAAGCTAAAGAGAACTTAACCTTAAAAATGAAGAAGAAAAATAATGTATGTCTCTTCTTTCTGGAAAGATGAAGGAATGTGGTAAAGCGAGACACGGCGAGTGTGGCCTGCAGGGGAGATCTGTTTCACATGTCCTTTAATCTCCCTCTCTCTCTATCTTTGTACAGCCCGCGGCTCTCTTCATCACTACCTCGCTCTGGATATTGTTGCCAAACAAGATGGAGAAGCGCATGCAATGCGGGGAAAGCAGGATCCGAGGGAGAAATGGAGAGCAAGGTGCGAAAATGCAGGAGCTGGGAGTAGTTTTTTTCAACATCTGAAGGAGAGTTTTATCCTAGGTTGACCTGGCCAGAGTTAATGCATGCCAGCAGCACACACTGATGTTCCAACTCTCACTGACTCCACATGAATGCTGTAAAACTCTATGAAGTAAAAATAATGAACACATCTCAATCAAGGTCTTATTGAGGCTTCATATATGCGCCGTGTTGTTGTTGCTATAGTTGCTATAAAGCGCTTTAATGCATCATCTGCCAATCTGGGTTTATACAAAACTGACATTTTTATTAATTTTACTTTCAGTTTTTTATTTTATTTTTCGTTTCAATTTTATTAAACATCCCTGATAGGAATAATAACAAGTTTAAAATGAAGAAAAAGCAGGAAAAAAATACAAACATTAACAATCGACATAAATTCATTATGCTTTGTAAATATAATGTACAATTTCAACTAAACAAAACACACAAATCAGTTAAAACATCATGATCTTAATCTAAAACTTATACTGAAACTTCTTCAGATATCAGCTTCTGTATTTCTAAATATTGTAACTATCCTCTGTTATACGACCACACGAGTTTATAATAAACCACAAATTTAAGTGTAACACATTATTGCGAAAGAAAACTCTTCAAAAGTCAATTAGTTTAACGTAATAACGATTATACAGATAATTCTTAATTCCCTTTCTAAAATAATAATTGTAGCCCAATTAGTATAATAGACACATTCCACATCAGAAGTCCTTATTGGTTCAGCTGTTCCCATAGTAACATCAGAATGTTTTTTATCTATAATACACAAACACATAAAGCAGTTTATCTTTTCTGAGCAGCTTCAATTGAACACCAGTCCATTCTGCATGTGTCTTTTGGTAACCCTGGTAACGTGGGTGTCTGTATGCTAGTGGATGTACTTATGGTTCCCGGTTTTCCTTTCACACGCACATAAAATCAACAATCTTTTTCCAGCACGTTCATGCATTCACACTCACAGACGCAGGTTTCTATAGGATTGAGGAGGAGTTTGAGATAAAGCATCAGTATATTCACACACTCCACTCTTCCTATCGCTCTCAAACAAGCATACAAATGCTGATAAAACAAGCCCAATATGTGGGAAACCACGTTAGTCATACAACTCCGTGAAAAGATATTGAGCAATTTGGCACAATAGAAGAAGACAGCTCTGTTTTTTTAAACTAATCTGTTGGTAATCCAGCCACTTCCTGACTGAACTGTAATATATTCGGTCAAGATGCCTTCAAGACCTCAATATATATTTCACCTTTGACCTCTGGTCTTTCCAAGTTGCATCAACTGCATTAATCAGTTTGAACTTGGATTTTATATTGTTACAGTCCTGATTTTCAATCCCGAATCCCAATTTCAGCTCAAGTATCCACCTTAAAAAGTCACAGTGAGTTTTCACTTTACAACTATAGTCAAGGTTTATTTTAAGGTGACGAGCATAAAATGTCTTATTCTTAATAACACGGTTGGAGATTTTCAGTATTAATGTAGGTATAAGTAAACATTCAATGTACTGCCACAGTAAATGCTCTGTATCATCAGTACCAACTTAACGCAAAATGAGCCACACTGCAAACAATTCAATTACTATTCAAACTAATTCAAACCTCCATCTGTTCATAATAATTGTCATCTTTTGTAGTTTTTGGTATTTAGTGTAGCAATTTTTCGTAACATAATACAAGAAAAACACCTCAAAGGAGAGACGTGTTTTCAAGCCTGTTTGATCCAAATATTTTTTTAGTGTTAAAGATATGCATATATTAAAGATAAAACGTGTGGATGAGGGTTGATTTGCATAATGTCATTATGCATTTTAAAAGGTGTCTAGCTTTTCCATTAAAAGTTTTATTCATATTTTGCCGTGTTTACACATATTCTGATGCAATAATTTCACACTTACTGCTACAACTGTACAGCTTGTGTGTTATAAATGTAACATCAGTGCCTCGAGTTTCATTGTGTTTGACTTAAGGTATACATTTAACTAAAACAGGTCATGATTGCTAATGTCAAAGGTGTTTGAGGCAAAATTTCAAAGATTTAGGCTAAATATTTTTGGAGCCAGCAAAGCTCCAAAAAAATGTTGAAATCCCTGTTTTCTGTATCCCATTATTACAGTCTGTCTTTGTCCTACAAGATTAAAATGTTGCGCACGAGGCAAGATTTACAAAGCATTTTGTTGAACAAAAAACATTTTGTTTGAGTTTTAGGTGAGATTAACACATTGGCAGAACATTTAAAAGATGTATTTTAAAATGAAACTTTGCCCTAACAAACTCATGAGCTGGGTTTGTTTGCTGCATTACAGGTTGTGTCTGAGCACTGACTCAAAGGTGATGCAAAGGTGATAGAGTGATTAATAAGGAAGAATGGAGAGACAAAAGAAGAGAAGAAAATATTAAGGACTGTTATACAGTAATTTTCACAAGCATTATTATTACGCACACATTTGCCACAGTGCATTAGCTAGAATCACATTTCTAACAATGAGATCATAAAAAATAATGGGCGGTTTCGGAAAAGAACAATTTTTGTACAATATTGTTACACTGAAACAAACAACGACACAATGCAACAATTTGAGTAGCTTGTATGTAATTACTCAACTTTATTGCTTTTGCCAGCATGCGCAAAATGACGTTACCATGACGACACACTTTTATTGTGCATGTGTATCAGCTTGATTATGTGCTGGTGTTAATATTTAAGACCTTTTAAAATGAGTTTTAATGCTCCACTATCATGACATTAATAAGAAACTGCTGCTCCTTTTTAAACTTTATGCAAAAAACATTGTGCATTTAGCATTTCTCTCTCTCACACAAACCCTGGCATATAAATTCAAAGATTGTCAACAGAATTCCTAATGAACGTATATATTATTCATTCACTCAAGTGGAATAATCTGTGGAATATAGATGTAATGTGCCCTCCCTTCCTTCAGGCTATAAATCAGGGATCTGGATTCACAAGACATGAGTGGAAGTCTCACAATGTCCTCAGTGTATTAGCAGAACTATAACTGAATAGCAAAGAGTGAATCACAAAGGGTTCATGGTTTTTGGTTACAGGCAATAAGCACCTATAAACTTCTGTTTTGACTGAAACTACTGAAATATTTGTGATAAATTAGAGTTAACAGAACACTCACTCCATTCTACACCAAAATTAGTCAGTGATTACCGCATCTTAAAGAGATAGTTCACCCAAAAATTAACGATTTACATTTTGGGTTGAACTATCCCTTTAATTTCCTCTGTGCTGTTACCATTGAAGATCCAATGACAGCTGAACTGGATCAGTACATGACATATCACATCTCAAGGGCGATGCTGTTTGTGACTGAGTGCGTGACAGACATGCTGACAGTAAACGTGTTTTACATCGGCACGTTTACATCACGTGTGCAGCATGTCATGAGTTTAATTAAAAAAACGGATAAAAATTACATGCGGCAGCACGGAAGGTCCATCAAATTACACAAGATCACGTAAAAATTGAAATTTCAAGAAAAACGAACATCCCGCCTTTCCTTTCTGGTTCATCTTTAACGTTTAGCTTCTGGTTTATTCTGTTATTTCTAGAATGAGATCATCTCCTTCCAGACTGCTGTCGGCTTTGACGTGCACCTTGGACACGGTGCCTGAGAGGGGCGAGTTGACAACCGTCTCCATCTTCATGGCACTGAGGACGCAGAGTGGCTGACCTTTCTCCACCTTCTGGCCTTCCTTCACCTTTACTTCCACCACTTTACCCGGCATTGGAGCTCCGACCTGCCCCCGCACGTCCTTCAAGGCCTTCGGGTGGAAGTGCATCTCCTGGTGGGACAGAAATCAATTGGTTATGGCACAAGCTGTAACATTTTTCCTGACAACACAGAATACACTGACAAATCTAGCTGCTGTACAGTATGTGCCACAAATAGTATCATTATTATATACACAGTGCAAAAGTTAATGTTGTATTTAATATGAGAATTATAATATTTTGTGACATTTTAATTATATGAAGTGATAATTCCTTTTTCTCTAAAATATAATTATCCGCTGAAGAGTTGAAGATTGTCATTCAGATATTGTAATGAATTAATGTTGCATATTAATATGAAGAATATATAAAAAGTCAAAAGTTTTACAGCGTGTTGATATGTGATAAGACATCAAGCAGCTACAGTAGTACTATCTGTAATTAATGTTAACTTTGAACCAATATCCTGGAGATAAAAAAGTTTCATTTTAAAGACATCAAAACTTTAAACATCATATGCAAAATATTAGACTTTTAAAAAAGATTTTATTTGGGTTTTATTTCTAACTTTACTATCTTAAAATATCTAA
>JAZGTK010022572.1:0-10231 GCA_036877625.1 Ambastaia sidthimunki | reverse complement strand
CTGCTACCTGTGCAGCAATACAGTGATCACCTGGCCGCAGTGAAGGCCATCGCCTGGTCTCCTCATCAGCATGGCCTGCTGGCCTCTGGAGGGGGAACAGCCGACCGCTGCCTTCGCTTCTGGAACACACTGACCGGCCAGGCGTTACAGAGCACAGACACCGGCTCGCAAGTCTGCAACCTCGCCTGGTCCAAACACGCCAATGAACTGGTAAGGACGAGTGCTTACACATACAGTGCCCTCCATAAATATTGACACTTTTGATAAATTCGTTGAAAAAAGACTGTAAAAATGTCTTTATTGTTTAACCTTTTGACCTTTTGTTCAAAATATTACAAAAAAAAACCTTGAAAGAAAACCTCAAAAACTTTTTTCTAACAAAAAAAGATTTTCTCATGTTGTCTTTCACTTTTGGTGTCCACTAGGTCAGCACACACGGTTACTCTCAGAACCAGATCCTGGTGTGGAAATATCCATCACTCACCCAGGTGGCCAAGCTCACGGGACATTCATACAGAGTGCTGTACTTGGTGAGTAGCCACTGGAGTGTATAATTATACTGGTTTTATTAAACCAAATGCTAGCTTCATAATATTCAGCCATCAGTTCTAAAGTAAAGTAACGGAAAGATTAGTTCACTTATGAATATTAGTTTAGATTACTGGAAGTTGCCTGTTTGGAAGCATTGCAGGATTACTATTTTTGGATCAAATTTAAAACAAAAAACAATGCACGGTGGGCCCTTGCATTTAACTTGGTAAATAATAGTGGAGTATTTAGGAGTATGTAAGTATATAAGGAGCTGCCAGTTGGTGGCACGCCCATATCTAAGTTTTGCCCACGCCTAAAGGCTGACCACTATGATGTGTGTGCCAAATTCCATGCCATTTTAAACATGTTAAGCACCTAGAATACATCTGAATATTGTTTTAAAGTTTGATGCGTTACCATGGCAACATAATTTAAGCTGTCACAAATCCTTTTAGAACATCAGCCATATCGTTACATTATTCTGACCAAGTCTGAAGTGACTTAGCTAAATGTAAATTCACTATTTTACAGTTTGTTTTAAGTGACACACTTCCTGTTGCTAGTTGGTGGCACTATGGTTGGGACCTTACAATTGTCATATCAATGTCATCAACCCACCACACCAAACATATTTGCCAAGCTTGATGTAACTCATTCAATGCGTGCTGTAGATTTTAAATTTCATTTTTGTCATGCATTTATGACCTTGGCATGGCAACACCATTTGACACCATTCATTGATGGGAAAGTTGTGACAAATGTTTTCTTCAGGAGACAGTTTAAATCAGACACTTATATCAGCAGGGGTCAGTCTCTTGTTGTTACAATATGATTTAAACGATGTTTTATTTTTATGTTTTGATTCACCAAAGTATTAAATTTTTAATGCATATGGTAAGTGTTAATTCTGGACCTGTTGTGAAGATGTGTCTGATTGTGTCCAGGCTGTGTCTCCAGATGGTGAGGCCATCGTAACAGGGGCAGGAGATGAGACACTGAGGTTCTGGAACGTCTTTAGCAAAACACGCTGCACCAAGGTTGGGCTTTCCTGACAGGAACATGGGTTTTGGGTTTAAACAGTGGTGTAATAGTTTCAGCTGTTTGAAGATGGGTCTCATTGGTCTTTAGTTGGTTACAAAGCAGAGACATGCAGATATTTAGTATGTTATTAACTTATTTACTGTTGAGATTTCAGAAACATAAAAACCACACTTTAAAACAAGCGCCACTTTGAAATTTGAAATGTTATGACAGTCATGCAATTTTAAGAAAGATAGTTAAAGCACATTTTCAAAGCAAAGCAAAAAACTTCGCACTTGATGTGCAAAGTTTGTGCCACTTGATTCATATTTAACCAATTTCACATCCTTTTTGCACTCTGTTCTTTTATTCTTAGGAGTCCAAATCAGTGTTGAACCTGTTCACCAGGATACGGTAATTAGCTGCCAGAAAGGAATCCATCCAACCACAACGAGGAAACGAAAGCCTTGAACTCGCTGTTTTCTGTGTCCGTGCATCAACTCTAGACCCTTCACCAGAAAGAGAGAGACCCCAGCACCTCCTACTCTTCCTTTTTTTACTATGCTGGTCTATGTTCTTTTCCCCAGTCTTTAATTAAAACCAATGAGTGAGGGCTCTGTGTTTAGGTTACAGGCATTTCTTATTACTGTACATTGTGGAGGTCCAAACAGATGTGCTATTGTTTAAGTAGAAGTATTAATAGAGAAATTAACCTATATGATCTATATTGTCAATATCATGAACTCACAGTAATGAGGTTATACAGAACTGGCTTATGAAAATGTCAATATTTTTTATGTGTGTATCACAACAGATCATGATATCTGTGAGAAATAAATACACATAAACACTTTTTTTGTCTCTTTTTATGAGTATCTTAAAAGGAGCATATTAACTATACTGTTGATTTTGTCTAACATTAACATTATTTGGTATGAGATTTATTTATGATTAAATTTTTATTGGTATTTTGTCAATAGTGTGTAACTTTACAGAAGTTGCATGTTAAAACCATATTCACGTAAAGAACATATTTGTTCCTCTAGTTCAACTTGATTCCCAGCAAACAAACTAATGCATGTCTTGTATTTGTCTGCATAAGTATTAACTATGAAAGTCTGCAAGCATATGTATAGGTAACTTTGAGAGGACGTGTGTATTGTCATTAATTAAAATTGTGCACAATGTGTTTTGATATTTATACACAATCAAACTCAATACTCATTTACTATAATGTGTTGTCAATATGGCTCGATGTCGATGTAAAATAGTGCATTCTTTGTTTAAAAGGTGTTCCTGTAGCTCAGCTGGTAGAGCATTGCATTAACAGTGCGAAGATTGTGGATCATTACAAGTTATCTTACAAGTTTAGAAAACTTGAAATTCAGTGGAATGCAGTCTGTCCAACACCTTTTTTGTTCATTTTCATCTTTAAAGGTGAATTTTTATTAAACCAAAGATTACTGTACATAAACAACACACATGGCTAATTAAACATCATAACAGACATCATAACAGAGTGCTACATTGTAGTTCCCCACAGAACCTATCCCTACACTTGTGTAAACCACTGATGTTCTCCAAATGGTCATGTTGAGCTTTCATCCTACATACACTGGTATATGTAGTTCATTTGGGGCTCCTCACCATCTCATTGGCCAGTTTCTACAGCTGTTGGGTGTGGTTAGATGTGTGGGGTGACCAGAGAGAGCAGCTTCCCCAAAATCTCTTTAGTAGGCAGGGCGGACAGAAGAAAACACAATGCCTGCATCAGCCACACATGCCACCAAACCAGAGCCTCCAGCCATCATGGACATCACGCCAGATTTTTCAGCCGCCAGGTTGTCCCTGAGCTTTTTGTGTTGGGCTTGTTGGATTTGGCAACCACCCTGGCATTGCTACAAGACTTGCACAGATAAGCAACATTCAAGTGTTCTTCATAAATTGTACAAATGTAGTTTAACCTGTAGGTTCTGACCTGCTCCTTGTCACCTGCAGACCTTTAGTTTAAATTAAGTGCCGTAGTTCTCATCTCTGGAATAACAAGCCTTCTGCAGAAGAACCTTCACCAGCTGGAAGTACATAGGCCTGCCTCACAAGTTCATATCTGTTCTCATTAAGTCAATGAATCAGGATAGTCCAGGATAGTTCCCTTAACTAAGTTGGCATTAACTGGCATTTAAATATTTATATATGTTAACTGGTAGAGCATTCTGCTTGCAACACTATTGTCATGAGCTCAATTCCAATGGAAATAATAAACTGAATTTATGTTTTTCTGGCAGGATTTCTCTCACCTGTAGGGTGTACCAGACTGTGAGAGTGAGAGAGCTGGGCATCTCATCCACAAGGTAGCATCCAGGAATTCCAGTACAAGACAGAAGCATCTTCATCATTAGCTTGAAGGCCCTGCCATTGATCCTCCTCCTCCTGAAAAGTCCTGGGGTTTGAGAGGGAATGAAAGAGGAAACATGAGAACGGTTTTGTCAGTTATAGTTAAGCCCCAAGGCAGTCAAATGATGAATCAGCTTACTCATTGACCCAGTCCATCTCACCGCACAACATGAAAGACTATTATGGGTAGGTATTATAGAGAGATGACATATATAAGTGAATATATCTAATCACAATGATGTGGCTATTATGAGTCACAGTTATAGCTCCTCCAACTGGCAACTCCAACAGCAGTGAGTCACAAAAGACTCAAACTTGGCACACCAAACTTTTAGTGTACTGTGGCTGAGCATGACTGAGCGCGAATTATGAACAAATTCCACTAATGTTTGACAACCAGCAAGTGTCCAAATACATTCTCTTAATTTTGAAAAGTTATTTAGAGAATGTATTGAAACGTTTCTGCATTGAAAAGTTTGAAAAGCTTGAAAAGTATCTGCATTGTTTTATCATATAAAAAACAATGTTTTGCATTTAACAGTTCTTTTATCTTAATATTGATTTATGTTTTGCCTAGAAAGTACTGTTTATTTAGATATTACTTGGTACACTGTATCTGATGTTTCCTTGTCTGGACGAAGTAAAGCAAGTATTGCCATACTTTTGGGCTTCTGGGCCACATTTTTTGTGCACATATTAGGGTCATAATAGAGCTGCTGAGGAGCCTACAGGACGGGAAAAGCCAACGTTTATTTTTGTTATATTGTAGAAACATGTTCATAGCGTACAGTACCTCATTCTATTCTAAAAAGTGTAATAAGTGCATTAAATGCATAGATAAGATTTTTAGATCTACATTGAATGCATGGATAAAATAGGACCATATGATACAATGAGGTGAGGCATAAAACCCAGCAATCTAGCCCCCCATAGTTATTATTAGCTGATAGTTATTATTAGCTGATAGTTATTATTAGCAGAGCAGAGCTTACTGGGGCTATCAAGTTACTTTCCACTTACAACAGCTCTTATATTGTCCTTAACTTTATCAGAGGCTTTGTCAGTGGAATTATGGAAATTATGGACAGTTATGGGACCATTGCTGTTCATATATTACTCCAAATGAATGACCAATGCTTACCATCAGCCCTGACTGGAGCTGATGAAATTTACTTCTATTCACTTAGCTTGTTCCAAACCTCAGCAGTTTTACATCAGCCACTACTGCCCTTCCTGAAAAGAAAAGCTTTCAATTAGACCTATATTAAACAATTTCTTCTGTATTACACAACACCCGGTATACATACATATAGTAATATTTGTTCCGTAAACTGTAATTGTCACAACAGTCAACCATTCATATGATCTATCAAAGCTAAGTTTGATTACAAATGGCTAAAATTGTAAGGAAATTATTACCAATCTTTTAGTTAAATGACAAAAGAGGGTTAATTGTCAACTACCCTCATACACCAATAGCTGTCATTATTGTTTTTTTTTCTCATTTGTATTACTCACCCCTCATCTGCACAGGAAACTCTGCACTCACTGACTCTATAGCCATGAGCTCATAAGTCCCTTAGATCCTCTTGTTGCTGTACAACAGGCAGAATTCAGTGATATAATGTGAAAGAGTGTCTGGTCAGGTCATGTATTTGTGTTTGTGTGTGCGCAGGGGGCAGATCTAACGGGATGGTCCGCCAACACACACGTGGGTAGCAATAAATAACAGCTGACGGATCTGTAGGCGTCATTCATCTCATCACAAGAGACTGACTTCAGTACGATCAATTGATCCTTTTCACAATCGATCCGACACAACGTGATTTAATCGCTCTACTGTGCTCACTGCATAGCTGTCATTTTCACTATACAGTAGGTTGCTTACGCCTCGGAGCAGTCAACCACACCCCGCTCCTTAAGCCCAGACCCCCGGGATATTTTTAGCGCTGATGATGTCCGCTGTCATCTAACGTACCGGAAAGATCATCCCGGGAATCAAGCGACAGCGGATCGACACAGTGCGCTCACTTTATTTACAATGAAGACTGAACGAGCTTTTATTATGTGGACTGCAATGCTTCTTCATATATCTGTTATAAAAGGTAAGTCCTTCAATCCCTATCTATCTATCTATCTATCTATCTATCTATCTATCTATCTATCTATCTATCTATCTATCTATCTATCTATCTATCTAATCCGATTTTCTTTAAACTCTGTCATCATTAGCAAAAGTAAATCTTACAGCATTGTGAAAGGATAACACAAGTCTTCTATTAACCATACATTTGGAAGGACAAAAGCAATTCAGCAATAACAATTATTACAAAATGCTTGTTTGGATGAGTTGAGAAATTTACTTGTTTATTTGTTCCCCTTCGAAAGTGATAATTTAAACTCTTGAAGTGAGATCTTGTTCTCAGTGTTAATTGTATGCGTTTGAAAAAACTCAAGATTGTGTTAATGAGCAAGAAAGAGAGCTGTGCATGTGCAGGATTTAAGAACAATATCTCAATTGATCTGGTTTGTTTGTTCCTCTGCACTTTAACACATAAAGGTCACAAGTGCTTTGTTCTGCGGATTCACTGTGTGACCATTGCATGACTGTACAGATCAGGTCTAGAACGCCCACATTAACAACCATTAATCACTCAAATGCAGCATTCTTACTGCAGCCTCTCCATAATCAATAAACATATATTTATAGCATATTCCATGTTTTCCTTTGTAAATATTCATGTTTAGTTTGTCACTCTCATGGTGACTAAAAAGCTGTGTGGACATATTTTAATGAAATCATTTTTAATCGCTTTAATTAATAAGCTGAAATTTAAAGCACTCTCTAATTCATACACTCTCTACTTTTCCCCAAGGTCAGACAACAGACGCCCCCTCAGACCTGAGCTCCATCACCCTATTAAATGAAGTCACTCCTGATGATCATGTGACTTCAAAAAGTGTCATTTTGAAATCACGACCCAGTTCAGCCTATCAGAGCAGCTCCTTGCCTCCTTCTCCAAACCCTGCAATCATACCTACTGATTCTCTGCCATCACAACCAACCAGAGACACTGCAGTACACAGTAACATCTCCAGTTCACGGACACCTGCGCTGCAACATGTCACCACCCTGGAGACAGCCTCAGTACCAGGCAAGACTAATAGAATAAACCTAATCTAATTCTAATGACTATCTGTCATTTATTAGTCTAACCAAAGATTGCAAACAAATTTATTAGCCTTCATCTTGAGAACAACATGGGCAGTATAAAGCTGTTTGTTTGGTCATTTATGAAGAGTCCCTCAAAATGTAGAAACATGAACATTTATTTTTAAGTATATTATTAAATAAACTAAAGAAAGATTTAACGTAAAGCTAAACATAAAGTTTGAGTCTGGCCTGTGTATTTAGAAGCCCAACATTTTTATACAAAGAAAGTTTTGCTATAAAGTTGACCTAACAGAAACACCATGCGTCTGTTAACTATTTTAACTAGTGAAGTGGTTTGTGAGGGAGCTGACATTAGTGATATATTAGACAGACTCATTAAACAGATAGATTAGATGGGCAATAACCCTGTTCACTTGTTTGAATAACAGAAGAAGCAGATAACATTATGTCAGTGAATTTGTGAGTAAATATTATGTAAAATTGGCTTTCATTTTATTTTAGCTATTTTACATATGTATGATTTGCCATCATTAATGTGTTATTCTCACTTGTTTGACCACTAGAAGTGGTGGTACTGCTTGTAAACATCTTATTGTGTGGGAATTTTGCATAATATTGTAGCCATTGTATAAATATTGATGATCCAGCTGACATTTGTCTAACAGCATAGTGTGAGTGCATTTCTATGAGTGTTTATCTCTTTGTTCCACAAGACAGCACACCAGACTTACAGATTATTTCATTTGAAGACTGAAACTGTAAGGCTCTCAGGGAAAGTACAGGTCCACATGTCACCCATTTTATCAAATGTCTGTTCACAAATAATAGCTGCACGTAGGTCTAACACTTTGGACCATGACTGTGTTTGTAAATAATATCTCAGTTCCATGGAGTCATTCCTCTAGAAACACACCAGTGTTTAGGGCAGCTGGATGCCTTTTTGTTGATTTTCTGCACTTAAGTTAGAATTTAAAATTATGAAAATTATTATACAAACCAAATTTTAAACTTTAGCCTGTAACTGGTCTTACATTGTTTATATGGACATAAATGGGCATAAAATAATGTGGCTTGTTGAGAAGAGCTGTAATATTACATTCCTATAACATTTATCATTTTACATTATGACTATATTAACACCCTAGCAACACCTTAGCAACCACCCAAAATATCCCTGCAACTGCTCTGGAAAAAACACAACAACCTATCATCAGGACATTGAGTTTTACCTGAGCAAGTGCCACTAGCATTTTCTTACAAAAATGTAAAAATCTAGTTCGAATATGCTTTATTAGTTCTAATATGCTTTTCATATTTCTCTTAGATGCTTCTTGCAAATCTTTGCATTTTGCTTTGATTTTCATCATAGCTCAACACATTTTTTTCATTGTTTTGGTCACACTGGTTTGCTTTATTTTTCAGATTTCTCTCATGCAGCTACTTCTGAAAGCAACCTGTCACATACAGAAAGCACTGTTTCTGAATCAGTGGCCACCACAGCTCCTGCAACATCCATTAATTCAAATAAAGGACAACAGACCTTCTCTCTAATCAGCAGTGTGTTGCAGACAACACAAACAGCTGTACCGGCCACACCCTCCTACACAGCACCATCTCAGTTTGTCCTGACTGGCAGTTCAAAGGTCACTGGCCCTGCTTCACTGGACCAAGATGAACCTTCTGAACTGGATGTAGGGGATGAAGGTAAATGTTTTGCTGCCAGCTACACTGTGCTTCTTATAAACTAAGACTAGGCAATTAAAATCACTTGACTGCTTGGCCAGTGCATTGCAAGCACTTTGTAGTCGGTAGTAAGCACAATCACAATTGATAACTGTATTTGTTTGCCATTTTCTAGTAAAACCTGTGATTATGTCTGTGGTCTGTGCAATGCTCCATGATGTTCCTTCAGTTGTATTACATCCTGTGATAGTGATAATAAGTTCCATTCTATTTACAAATGCATTCTATTTACCAATGTTCTAGAATCAAGCAAAGTTTCACACCATCCAGCCTCCCCTCTGGACCCCCTGCTCGCCTCCCTGGTCTCCATCTTCATTATTTGCACTGCTGTGGTCTCAGCAATCCTCTTCCTCAGGTTCCGTCAAAGAAGTGAGCATCCAGAGTTCCACCGGCTTCAAGACCTTCCTATGGTGAGTCTAAGAGCCTTAGAAAATCTCATATTCCTGTGTATAGCATTTGATAAGCAAGTGTTCTTGAGATTTTTATAAAACTACATAATACCATTCATTGTTTCTCTGACAGGATGATCTTCTAGAAGATACACCATTGTCAAGATACACATATTAGCAAGTGAGAACTCAGGGTCACTGGTTTATTATTTGATCCTTGAGGCACCTGGTACAGTACTTCTGTAAATTGTACATCCATTTCTCCTGAAATTATTTCAATTTCTTTACTGATCTTTTGTATATGTGTATGGCGATTCTCAGGAGGTTTGTGTCATATAATTTTTGTGTTTCAGATCTGTGGAAAAACTGCCTTAATGTTAACAATTTGTTACATAATATTATAAGGGTTAACAAGAGAGGTTTACATAAAAATCGGATAAAACATGATATTTCTTAGGCTGAAAACAGATGGTGTAAAAGATAGAGACAGAAAATTAATTGACATTGTGATATAGGTCTTTAATTTGCTGGCAGATTAAAAATTGCCAGCAAATTGCCTTTTTTCTTATAAAATAAGTGTTTACTTAAGAAGGAAGCATTTCAGAAATTTCTGAACCTCAAGAAAACAAAACTCAGTGTCCTTAGATTCATTAACATAGTTTGATGTTACAGAAATTCATTACTTTTTTAGATAGATCTACAGAAACATCCCAGGGATCAGTAATATCTCTGAACTATTGCACTCCTAGAGCTATGAAATTGTAGTGTAACAAACAGACTTTCAAAATCTTCTATTTCACAGTTTTATTTAACATTTATGTAAAAAAGCTGGTGTTGAATTGTGATCTTGATATTTATGACAGACTTTATTGTGTAGACCTCCTCTAAAAGTTTAGGGTAGGTAAAACAACTTGAAATGTATTTTAGCATTTTACTTCTGTCTATGCTGGTATTTGTTGTAAGCCTAGTGCCTAATGTA
>JAZGTK010022571.1:0-10232 GCA_036877625.1 Ambastaia sidthimunki | reverse complement strand
ACACACCAAAAACGTTTTGTTTAAAAAAAAACAAGTCAAAGGCGAGAGATTAACCTCAACAGATCAGTTACCTAAATAAACTGCTTTAAATCTGCACTTAGTAATATTTTCCAATGGAAAAAGACGCATGCAGAAATGAATGGTGGATTTCTAATAGTCGTGGCATGATGTAAACTGACCGCTTCTCTAGGTCATCATCATTGGCCACGTGGTGCGCCAGCTCCTGGTTGAGGATGGGACAGTCCTCCGCCACATCAAACAGAGAGATCTCCTCACGAACATCTTCATCTTTGGTCTCTGAAGCAAAGACGCGCTCGGCAAACGCACGCGTGTGATCGTCAGTCTCTGATGCCCAGAAAAACATAAATGCAACCATTAGTTTGAATGCAAATGAATGATGCAGCACCGAACTGCAGGTATCTTCTAAAACAGAGAACATGGACATGAAGTTCAGAAGCTGTTCAGATGCATCAGCTGATGTTCTTCGTGGTCTGGACATCATCCGTGTATGAAATGTGAAATGACAACCACTTTTCCAGCTTACAATTTAATCAAGCTAACAAAGGTTGTAAGAATGTTTCCCTAACGTTTCCATTAAGTAACAAAAAAAGTTAAAATGTTATTTTGAAAGATCTAGGAACATCTAGTTTTTATATGATATTGCTTGGTTATAAGAACATTATTTTAATTTTTTTAATTATGTAACATTTTTAAAATGTTTTACTAACAACTTAAGAATAACATTCTTGATATATTAAGCTAACTTACTGCAATAATGTTTTGGATAACTTTGAGAAAACGTTGAGAGAACGTTAACCACTGTTCAGAGAATGTTCTGTGTTAGCTGGGTTGTATTTATATAAAGCAATAGCTGTTTGTTTTCAGTCATTTCAGAGTCAGTAAAACGCTGAAATGTTTAAGAACATTTTTTGGCACTATTTCAGGATGACTCAGCTATTGAAACAGTGACTGAATCTCTCATGCAGAGATGCGCAAAACTATTACGACAAACTCATTAAGCCAAGACACACATTACAAACCCATTAAACGCTAATCTCTTAACTAATAGAGAAAACTCTGCAGGATTTCACATGCCCAAATCCTAAAGGCATTAAACATGCACAGAAATCACTAAAGCCCGCAGGACTCCAAACAATACAATTAAGACATTTATGTGCTTATGTACCGTATATTACAATTAAACAAACATATGGATAGAATATAAACAGATGGAGGTTTTGCAACTACAGCCGTAATTTTTGTTCACATTGAAGCACGTGTAACATTGTAATGTTGATCTCCGACGACATCTTTGTACTTACTCGCTTTTATTAGTCAGTTCCACAGAGTGAGCAAGAGGATCCAAACATTGAAAAGAAATGGAAGTTATATGTTAGATTGAGTGAGTAAGCAACACATTAAAGCATTACATTAACGTTTGAGGAATCACACATGCCATCAGAGCGGGAATAATGTTAACAATACAATAGTTTACAATAGAAACACAAATATGTATAATAGTATACAGGGAGATTTTTGGGAGTGAACAATAGTCAAAAATAACGTTCAGTCAACAGACATTTTCATGAAAAAACATGTAGGCTTTTGGTTTCACGTGAATGATATGGAGAAAATAATAAGAATGGAAATATTAACAATCGTTTCATGCTCATGGTGTCATGAAAATCAATCCAGGCTTGACATTTCACAAACAGAATAAAGTTTCAGATGTCTCTGTACAGTTCAACAACAATCTGTCCTTCCTGGAGAAACATACTTTAATTCGTTTGTGTTCACTTTCCATGAAGATACAATAAAAATAAGTTACACTAACGTGTTTTTGGTGGTTTAGATCTGATGTCACAGATAGTGAACACAAACGAGAAAAGGCCTCCACCCACTCCAATCCTCTTGGATTTACACATCCAGTTTATTGAATACACCAGTATGATCAGAGATCAGATGAATTTGGAGATCCCAAGATCTACTAGTTCATGCTCATCCACCCCTCCAAACACACAAACAATCGTCCGGCTAAAATGTGTCCCAATACTTACGCTTCTCCTCTGCATCCACAGGTTTCATGTAGAAAGGGGCAAACAGAAGTTACAATCACAAAATAAAAATAACAGATAACAAGTGACCAGAAAACCAGGGTTCTGTTATACATGAACAAATTTTACTATGTGTAATTTTACTATAAAATTACAATCATACAAAATGTCAGTAAAGGTCAGTGAAAAATAATTCAGATCAGTTTTAGAAATAAAATCAATCAGTTCTTCATTTTATGAACTCTTGTGGATGTCAAGACTTTTGCATCCTGTTTCAAAGCTTTTGAGCTTCAGTTGCATTAAGTTTCTTCTTTTTGGAGGAACTGAAAGTCATTTGAAGTGAAAAAATGCCATTTGTAGTCACACTGTTCCTTTACATCAACATGGATGATTAGTGACTGTGAATTACTTAACTGAGGACCACGTGTTTATAATGAGCTGGTATATTTCTCCACTAGCACACACCCTCCTGTGCTTCTATTCCTGACCCTGACGAAAACCTGGTCATATCAGTGACTGACATCCTATCGCCAGCCATAAATGATTATTAGGAATATTAGGTCTGTCTGTCAGCTGAGAAACATCTCAAATCAGATATTTCAGATTAAGATGAACTCTGTGCAGGTTTGAATTCCAGCTCAGCTGCTCTGAATTTGGACAAACATTTATGATGCAAAAATACTTTAGGTGAGTTATGGGTTGTAAAGCAATAGCGTGACATCTGAGCTGGTTTGAATGTGCTGACATCACAGTGTGTCTGGCCCCATCGGCTGCAACTAATAAGACACATCTTAGAAGAATGTGGTCTGCACACACTTGTGTTTCTCGACACACTCACACAGAAGAGAAATGATGCATGAACGTGTAGAAATATAAAATACAAGCTGAGGAAACAAGCACGTTTGACTTTATTTTGGGAATGCATGACATAACTGATTAAAAACAAATCAGGATATTCTGTACTCCAGTTTATCTCTAAATAGTGAGAACCAGGTCATTGTAGGTGTTAATGAAACAGTATCACATCCTAAAAGACTAACAACTATATTTACAGGCCGATGCTCTTCATTAAAATGTCAGAGCTTTTGGCACAGTTCAGGAATTTAACACCAATCATCTGTCTGAGGTCCTCAAAACATCCACCGTTCTTCAGTGAGGGAAACTTATAACGGCTGTTAGAAAACCAAAAACTCTTACTCTTGTATTTGTTGTACAAGTTAAAAGATTTTGAAAGCTGATTGGTCTAAAAAATAATCAGCCACACCCATTTCTAGATTACAGCTGATCCTGGAGACCACCACCACATCAAAACCTAATGCAAAATATAAACTTCCTCTTACAGTTTCATTTCTATGTTTCCTGTTAAATGTGATGTAAAAACACAACATACTTTGTTATACGTGATGATGAAACCAAAAGTTGTCTGTAGTGGATTCGTGAGGCAGGTGAACACTCACCGGCCGCAGGGACTTTGGGCATGATGGCTGTCTGACACTGTAGATGTTCCAGCAGAAGGCTCGCCGGTCCGACACCGTTCCTCAGCAGTGGAAAGTGTGCAGTGATCTTCTGAAGCAGTGCAATATTAAGTGGTGATCCAGTGTAACTAGAGATGTGTACCCACACTGGATACGAGGCCTCAACACTCAGTGTTCAGTGCTCTATTTTAGGTTTAGAGGCAGACAGGTTCAAGTGACAAGTTCACAGATGAGAAATGAGGCTGAAAGAGATTATGTCAAAATGCACGCGCACACAGCCTCCAGTTTCCAAAAGATTTACTTGTAAAACATTTTTATAATATCACAGGCACATTACACACATTACATATTAATATCCGCCCAAAACAAACAGGTTTTAATATGAAATGTTCATTCTTACACGATTTTCAAGACATCTGATTACAGAAATACCAATATATTGTGCTAAAACTGAAATAGTAGCACAGATTGTTAATCTAATGGCAAACTTGGTTTGTTTTTGCTCAAACACACGGCGTCACTATCAGTGTTAGGACAGATGGCCAAACGCAACACTCAACCCCCACTAATAATAGGACCAAACTTCAGACTTCCTTCTTCATGAAATCAGGTTGCAGTTGTGGATAAATTCCATATAAATAACAACACTGAAGAACATGAACAAACATCTCAGCTTTATCTTTTTGGAGTTATTTGTTGTAAGGCAGAGACCGTCTCCACATCACAGTCTCCAAACAGTTCCGCTCTGGGGGTCTGTGGACCTCCAGGAACATGGAATGGAGACACCTGCCCTGCACAACCATCTCCACCAATTAAAACACAATTTACAGCTTCCATTAAAAGACTTGAGCACGGGCAGATGATGTATAAGACACACTGTATAAGACACAGACGGTAAAACACAGATGTGATATGCACACCAGCAGCCCCATGATCAAACACTCTAAACGAAATCATTATTAATCATTCTGTACTATGTCCAAATATACAATGAGCAGGTAAAACCACATCCTGTAAGCATGAAAAGAATCTGACCGGTAACTGTTAAACTAAAAGGCTAAATAAACTCTTTGGATATGAATATAAAGAAAATAAGGGCACATTTTTGAAATGCGTGTTCACAGTGTTCCTGAGACAGTTCCACTAAACCTGCACATGAAAGATCTTTAAACATCAGGAAAGTGATTTTTACACATTTTAAACCAAATATAACAACTTCCGTATTGAGATTTATGATGATAATGTTGTTGTATTAAAGAAAATTAAGGCCAAACAGCATTTAAAAATCCAGTTCTTATCAAAACGTTGGTGAATCTTACAAAACCACAAGAACATGTTTCAGAGCACATTTTAAACTACTTCAAAAATTTGAATATTAATATTAAATAATCACTGAAATTATGGATTTTTAGAACCAAATTCCCCGCTACCAAAAACCTGCCTATTACTGCAATGCAAATAAATGTGCAAGTTTTCATATATAAACAAACATCATAATGCAAATACTCACTGTTCAGAAATATGCATCAGGTTTTATTCTTATGTGACATGTTTTATTTCAGGGCAAAATGTGAACTGAAGTTTTCTGTGAGATTTAGAGTTTGGTGATTTAAAATGTATTTATACGAATGTCACTTTAAACACAAGGCACAGAATTCAGGCCTCTGACTGTGATTCTGGTAAAGATGTAGAAAATATTACTTATGCAAACAGCAGCGTTGACTGAAGCTCCTGCTTGTGCTGTTGTCTTTATAAAGCTCAGAAATAACTTTATATTAAATCATATTGGCTTTTAACTCTTTGTATCAAAGGAAACGGGAAAACACAAGTACTACATCACATAAATGTGACAACACAACATCCAAATGTCTCTTAAACAGTCTGGCTTTACCATCACAGCAGGCCAACAGCTGACCAGTTGTGCATTTATCCCTTTCAGCCAGCAGGGGGCGCACTCTTCAGACACTCATTACAGAGAGCAATCCGAGGGTTTTCCAAGATTGACCACTTAAAATCATCTGTCCTTGAGTGGCCATAGGGCTTCTAGTTGCCTGGCCAACAAAATGCTAAGAAATACAGGGGTGAGAGGTCACATGACTTCACAGGACACGCCCAGGCAGCCCTGCTTTCTGTCCTCTCTGCTGTTGAGCTTTTTCATGCGATAATGTCGAATCTCACGGACAAGTGTGTAAAAGGCGTCTTCAACTCCCTGGAAAAAGAGGGAAAGAGAAATATTCAGATCACATAAAGATGGGGAATGTAATTTTTAAATTTAGAATTACTATAAAAAGTGATTATTCACAAAAGAAAATCTTCCTACAGTGTAAATAACCTGTTGATCACTGAATTTAAGTTTCAGGATCTTAAAAACCAGAGATTTCCATTTTCACCATAGAATGCACGTTCAGAACTGAACCAAATCAATTACTTCCATTATTTTATTATTATTTTAACCACTGAACCAGTTCTGAGGTAGAACCAGTAGAATCGGTCTTTGCTCACCTGTCTAGTCTTGGCAGAAGTTTCTACAAACTCTATGCCGTAACTTCTGGCAAGTTCCTGAGCTTGTTTGGTGTCCACCGTTCTGGCCAGATCACATTTGTTGCCCACGAGGACCATAGGAACGTCATCAGCATCCTTAACTCGCTTGATCTGCTCTCTGTGAAACACATTACACACCTTTATTTAAACCAACAAATTAAAGAAATAACATGTTAAAAATAATACAAAACTTTCAGAGGATTGATGCGTTTGAAATGAAACTGCTTTCATTGGCTCACAGACCTGTACAGATGCACATCAGCGAAGGATTTGCTGTTATTTATGGCAAAGACGCAGAGGAAGCCCTCCCCCGTCCTCATGTACTGATCCCTCATAGCGCTGTACTCCTCCTGACCAGCAGTGTCCAGAATGTCCAGCAGACACGTCTCTCCATCAATCACCACCTGCTTCCTGTACGAGTCCTGCAGAGACGGAAGTGAATCACCTATATAGAATACAACTATATATATACACACACATATACACATATACATATATAGTACCTCAGTATATAAATAGACACACACATATATACACTGTACATATACATATATATACAGTACCTCAATAGTGGGGTCATATTCATCCACAAAGTGATTCTGAATGAGCTGAATGGTTAAAGCACTTTTCCCTACACCACCTGCTCCCACAACAACCAACTTATACTCAGTCATCTTACAGACCTGACAGACCACCTGTGAGAGAGAGAGCGAGAGAGAGAGACAGACAGACAGAGTTAATATTATATATTGCAATATAAACCTTTTGTTTCTTTTGAAAGGGAGAAAAATACATTCATGAAATCAGAATGTCACTGTGTTAAGTGTAAAAACTGATGCAGTGCCACATCTCAGCTCCCGGTTCTCCAGGGGAACTCTGCATACGTTATCCCTCCCATCTATTTATAGTTTTTAAATGTCAAAGTGGTTCTCAGGTTACAGTCAGATATTAAACAGAAGAGCACCACCCAAGCGTTTTTGACTTACTCAAACTTAACCCGGGACGCTGCTGAGAAACATTTTGCCTTGAAGCATTTTTCTCTACTGTAAAAACGTCAAATCGACGTTCAAGTCCAAATCTAGATTTTTGAAAGCTCAATACCTCAATTGCCAAACCTAAACTTGTTAAGCAGCACAGAGTGTATGTGACTGGTTGCCAGGAAGAAATGTCAAACATACAAATTAGTTGTCATTATATACAAACATCTGCAACCAATCAGATTCAAGCATTTCAGAGCGCTGTGCAATAATCAGTACAAACTGGACTGTCCAAAGGTTTCATTTTAATGGCACAAAAGGCAAAACTGTGCTAGTACAAACTTTGATCCTGTGCTTTACTCAACAAGTCCCCCTGCTGGTGTAAAATACAATAACCTGTGTGAGCTAACAGACAGAGATTTACAACTAAACAGTAGATTACGAACACTTTAGCTGGTTAATGAAATAAACCATTAAAGACATCAAAAACAAAACACATTAAGTAATTCAATCCCCAGACACAGTTTACCTAAAGTAATGCCTCTAACATGGCATTTATTAAAGAAATCATCATACAACAGATCCCGAAGACGATCAGATCTGTCCATGAAAGGGACACAGACTAGAAACAAATACTGTAAACACACACTATACTGTAATATTGTTAAATATAGTTGGTACACTATGGTTGGAAAAAGCTTTACGTTGCATAAAGACGGAAATCGGCCATTTCAAATGATCCACAGATTATTTCCAGGTTTCTTTAAGCATTAAACGCATGTAAGAGTCGAGGATGGTGATAACTGGAGTTATGGAGGTTGAGAATGAAGCTCACCGCGATTTCAACACGATTAGCTCTGCTAGTCACAGCTTTCTGGCCCAAAATAAGGCCATCTGGAGCGCCTTCAAAGTCCCTCACTGTCGTCTGGAGGTACCGTGACGGATCCGGACGGGATCAGACGCAGGTTTGTACGGCGAGGTGGCGAAACTGTAGTTTAAAAAGTCCGTCCAAAGTTTTGAATAAGAGTCGATCGAGCAGCTTCCCCAGAACTTCACGACGAGGAAACTTCCGGCTTCGGAATTCTTCGGGTTGTGTCAAAATAAAAGTCCCCCGTTGGGAAAACAACGCTGACAAATTACAAGCAGAATTAATATATTCTTGGCATAAATTAATTGTTGTAAATTGATAATATGCTAATAAAAGTCCAGTAAAATAAGATGATTTCTATTAATGAAATTTAATAGTCTGGTAACCACAACGCAGCAAAATTAAGTCTTTATAACTTATTATATGACTAAGATTCAACTCTGATGTTTTTGTAAGTCTTATTGTCATCATAAACTGATAAATATATAAGAAATAAATACATAAGAACAAATTAAACAAGATATCTTTTGTAATGTCTTGAGTTTAAATGGGTTTTATTATGTTTGAAGACTTTAGTAAACATTTACCCATACATTGCTGAAATGTAATTATACCCTAAAATGTATTTCCTTATACAAAAAAATAATATTGCTAACAAATACATAAGTATTTGTTAAAAACAACAATTCAAAATAAACCATGTACAACTATTAAAATTAATTTATAAATCATTTGCACAATATATTAATATATTATTTATTTACATTTAAATATACTAGGTAAATATACACATTTTGCACAATTAATATAAAACCTACATACGACTATGTTATATATACAAATGCATTTACAAATCTGATAACAAATGAAAAGGTTGAATAAAGAATATGAAAGTTAATTATAAAACTGATTTTGATCCTATCAGAGACGTAAATCTAACGTTATTATAAAGTCTTATTGCAAGATGTTCCAGGAGCTAAAACATACAATGCAAAACCGAAAATAACTTTTCAAAAAAATGTTAGTTCCCACAAAAGGTGCTTTTAAGTCAAACAACCAAAATATTCTAAATATTTTGGCAGTAAACTGCATCCATACCAACTGACCACATCTCCTACTGCAGAGGGAGTACAAATGTTGACAAATATGTGACGAATACTGAGTGTGGATGTTACAGTAGCTGTGCTACACAACAAGAAATGTCTTTTATATTTTTAAACACAGGCAGTGTTGAGTCCATTACTGATGCTTCGGACAGAAACAGACCATCAGGAGGTGAAGAGCTCCAGGGGTGGGGCTGGCAGATAGCACAGGAAACAAATGATTCGATTCGGGAGGCCCAGTTGAGTCAACACCCCCCGTGCTCTCGTCCCGAGGACATTTCTGAGAGCAACTCTGCATAACTGCTGAAGAGTCAGAGGTGTGGCTGAAAGATGTCAAAACTAACAGTTATCATGTTCACACAATGAATCTGTCTTCCAGTTTAGCCCAAAAACGTCTTTGATTTCACGTTTTTAAACTTACTTTTTGCAAGTTTAATTTGCTTTAACATACAGCTGAACAACCAAAAAAGTCATCAATCAATTATTATAACAGATTCAAGACTAGTACATTAAAGACATTGATTGGGTTTAGAAATGAAAGTGTAATTATTGTTTGTAACATAAAAGAAGTTTAGACTTACTTTCATAAAACTCTAAACAGAAGGCTGATGGTGAGCCCGGTCTGGTGTACTGAACAGGCTTTTTGCCGAGGTTGTCTCTGGCAAAAACATTTCCTCCAAACTCGACCAGAAGCTCAATTAGCTCCAGATTTTTCACTTTGGCAGCGTGATGCAGTGCCGTCTCATGGAGCTTGGCAGCATTTACATTTGCACCTTAAAGCAAAACAAGATTCACTGATAATACATGACTCAATTCATCCAAGAACGCCTAATACCACAAACAGAATGTGCACTAAAGTCTCCATGTACCTATCGTGTGCACTGTTAACACAAGCCACAAACAAACAGCAACATCTAGAGATTAGACGTCCAGGACAGCCTGGAGTTACGTTTACTTTAAATCACTGTGTATCAATATTTAACAACTACAGCCGCAGTAATGGTGCAACTCACCTGCATTGAGCAGAACTTTAACACAGTCCAGATGCTGCCTGGCACAGGCCACATGCAGAGGAGTGCCGAAGTGACAATCATGAGCTTCCATAAAAGCACCTTTATCAATCATGAGCTGCACACACTGAGAGTTACCTTACAAAACACACAGATCACACACATAAACACACACAGATCACACACACACACACCAACACACAC
>JAZGTK010022569.1:0-10232 GCA_036877625.1 Ambastaia sidthimunki | reverse complement strand
TGACACACCAATCAATAAAGAGCATTAAGATCCTCTAATCAGATTTATAAGATGCCTTTTGACCTATAACACAGTAACTGCAGACATGACGGGCCTGAAATAACTTGCCCTGTTATGAAATAACATACCAGACATGCTATTATAGATGAGGTACTGACAAAAAGCCAAGGAATTTCTGTAGCTATCTTCATATTCAACAATGTACCAGGCTGTGATGTCACTATAGAACATCTCTTATCGCCAAAAACTTATCTTAAACATTCTAAACTTGGCATGTACTATGACGCTCCCATAAACACTGATCTTTAAAGATCACTACCCACAATTTTGATGTGGGGGGGAATAAACATGCTACAGTATGAGCAGATGTTCTGTCTAGACAAGATAGGAATGGATAAACAGTAAAATAAAAACAAAGCTTATTTTAATGACTCAAAGACCATTTTTGCAAAAGTCATTAACGACTCAAGGCACAAAGAAAATGTGCTATTATCTTCTAACATTATATACGTGTAGTCCTAAATTCCATAAATAACATTTTTTTTTCCAACAATAGACTACAGGGGATTCTATAAACCACATATTGTGACACACTTCAATCTTCTGTTAATTTCTAAGTGCTTCTGCAGACCTTAAAGAGATATAAACCTACACAACTTTAACTTATTCTAGATTCCCGCTAATTTTTCTAGGGCAATGATGCTCTAGATATGCCCCAGGAACAAACATTGCCTGACCCATTTGAACGGGTAACAAAAACTCAGGATATCACCTTTCTATGACAAACAATGGAAAACGTCTCAAAGTGTTACTGAGGGCAATTTCTGAAATTATTACTTGGTTTGATAGGAAAAGAGTCTTCATTGTTTCAGATTTCAGTCAATAAGGATCACTCAGTATTTGAGTGTATAGCAGCCCTGCAGTGAAAAGACACTCTCACACACTCTCAGACCTTTTTACCACAGTAATACAATCAAATATGGAATTATCAGTACTCCATTGAGACTTGTATTGAGACCTCTCTGCTCTGTTCTCTGACTCCTAAAGCTCTATATGACTTTCATAATACACAACCAAACCAACCAGTGATGCCTGCTGCATTAAACACCACTATATAGCACATCAAACCAGACCACTAAAAAGGGTGTTATTAAACCACAGAGGAAACAATCTTAAAAATGTGTTAGAATTTAACTTGTTAAACCTGTTAAAACTTCCATGCATGCCAAATATATAATAAAGCTCATGTCTGTTTGTAAACAAACCCCCCAGCTATTGTGACTGTGAGCCTTTAACATGACACCCTTGGGGCGTGTTTGTGTGATCACCTGATTTTTCTTTAGTGTAGCTCTCTACAAAAGGCAGATTTGACGTGTCATATTTACTCAAAGGCCTAAGGGTATAAATACAATCAAAGCTCACAATGCAACAACATCTGATAGTCTTTACAAATTCTGTTGAGGTAACAAAAGGTAAATCTAACCAAAGTGTTAAATTATTACTTGCTATCAGCTAGATGAAAGTACTACAGACTACAAGATGAGATTTTGGTCTTGCGAGAAACATATTTCCTTCAATTTGAGCACAAAACATACAATGGCACAAGCTCACACGCTGCTCGTGAACCTCTGGTTTAAATCCCTTGCCTGATTAGCTTACTAATCGGCCTCCTGAATGTTGGACTGGGTCAGTATTTAGTGACAGCAGAACCACATTAACAAGAACCGTGTTCACACAGAACCAAACGCATGGAACACCAACAAGTTTAAACAACTCGTCACTTACAGCAGCTACACCACATTAAGCACTGTTTTACACAACTTTATAATAAACAAATATGTATTTGTGTATGTATATTTTAATGCCAAAACTCAACTTTAATGCTTAAGATGTGTTTGTCAAAGAATACTGAAATACAGTAAAAAAGTAAATTTTAATTATTAATTATTTAATTATTAATTAATTATTAATATTCTTCAAAACATGCGCTTACACTGCGAATAGCAGTACAATTCAGGTTTCGTTTCTGCCGTAGACTATGTAGGTAACAGAGGATTTAGGGAACCATATTCCATACAGACACATTGAGCCAAACTTTCAAATTCACACCCTCTACCACAGCAACCCACACAGCCTGGGAACCTAAACATTTCTGTCCAAACAATAAGAATCTAAAAGCTATATTCAAATAAAGCTTTATCTTATACATATGCAAACTAAAACACAAACACAGAGTCAGATTTCAACTTTATTTTTCCACGTGGTGTGGCAACCTACTCCTTCATCCTCTTTAAAACAGCTAACTTTAATTTCCCTCCATGTTGTCATCCATCTAAGCTCTGTTGTGGCCGGTTACCATGTCACTGTGTGCAGCAGACCAGAGCTGCTGGAGTCAGAGCAGGACTGAAGCCTGAACACAAAGCACCGGATAAATGCTTATGTAAATCAGGAGGCATGCTTTTGTTAAACAAGATAATATACGAGACAGAGAGCTGTCAAAAATGAATGCTCATTTAACAGCTCACTGCAGAATTACATATGCAATGTAAAATGGACAACCTCTCAATCTGCGATCTATCCATTTTGAATTTTATAGTCCTATAGCCTCTACGGTTTTATTTCTTTCTCAGTTGTCTTTCATTCTTTTACATTGTGTATTGTTTCAGACATTTGTAGTGTGTATATTTTATAATATATATATTGTGTGTATTTCATGGTGTTATTGTAAATCCCTCATATTTTTGACCAACAAGAATTGCACTTACTATTTGCAATAATACCATGTATTGTGTAGAACTTTTTTGTGTAGAATTTGTGTTTAAATATATCTCAGTGTTGTGTAAAGCTGCTTTGAAGCAATGTAACATTGTAAAAAGCGCTATATAAATAAAATTAATTTAAGTAGAACAGCTGTGCCAAACTACTATTTTAAACAACAGTTTTTTGATAAAGTATACCAAAGGTGTACTGTTTCCAGTGTACTATTTCTAGTGTGTACTTCTGCATGCTTTTTTAAAGTAAAGCAGTAAAGCAGTCTTACGTTGGCACATCAGTGTTTAGTATGGCTCAAATGAGGTCAAGCCCGAGGTCAAGGGCAAAGGTCAAAGCTGAACCTCATGCAAGTGTCGCTGACCATCCTTGTTTTCTAGCAGACAGGCTTCCACAAATCAAAAACCAGAAAATAACACCACCCCGCCCCCTCCAGCCAACACATCTTTAATCCCACAAAGCTTAAACCGCTTCACGAGCCACAAACATCTATGTCTACAAACACACTCCAAAACCCAACAGGACAGAGCAGTTTCTGTTTGATTAATGTGAACACATTGAAGACTCAGTTAAGAAGAAATAGGGAATGCCATCATTAAAAACCAACCAATATGTTCCAAGCAATTCTTACAGACTTCACTCACAAATCTTACCTTGAATTTCACACATAGCTTTGGAGAAATCCGAAGTGGTTTTCCAGCTTCTAAAAAAACCCATGCAAACTTCTTGCCTACATTGCCAAGTAAACAATCCCTACTGAATGCACCAGCCACAAATTCACATATACAAAAATTCCAAAGGTAGAAACATCAACTGCAGAATAGTGTTTGTGCTCATTAACTGGCAAGGAAAAACAAATGATGGAGACATGAATGTTTGTCCGCTTGTTCCCAACAGGACAGAGTTTTCAGGAAGAGCCCGCCCCTTTCAATGTGAGTGAGAATGTTGAAAAGGATACAGCAGATCCCACACTCTGAGTGTATACACGTGAGATTATAAATCCCATTTGTGTGTGTGTGTGTGTGTGTATGTGGTACAGTACAAATACAGGCGAGCGGGATTAAACTCCGTCAGGGACATAGAGATTAACGATTAGTGTACAATTCTCCACATGGCACCAGAATGTGTGTCTGTGTGTTGGTGTGTATGGGGTGGAGAGGCTCCAAAATCTGAGCAGATTAATGGCAGCTAATGCTAAGCTTACGGAGACACAGAAAGAGAGTGAAAGAGAGAGAGAGAGCAAGCAAGAGCGAGAGAAAGAGACAGAGAAGGAAGGGCGGGAGAGACAGCAGGCGAGGCCAAAGGACTTTACCCTCCACATCCTTTAAAAAGCAAATTAGAAAGGACACAATATAACAGGGCATGTATGACTGTATGTCAACATCAGCACACCACCAATCAGAGGGCTTCCCTTCAGTATTGACTCATCAAAACAATGTAAAATGGCAGGAACTGGAAGCAATTATTTTTGTCTCTAGTACCACAATAGGATGAGCCAAGTAGATACTTGTATCTGCTAATCTTGCAATTTCATCTATTCCTCATTTACATATTCAGTTTGTGAATAACACATTGAGAGCCACACCCTCAAACTTGCAATTTTTCCATAGCTGTATCTGCGATATTGCAAGTTGTATTTGTTGTATCCATTAGTTTCTGTATTTTGATTTTGATCAACTTTAGTGTCTGGTAAAAACGTGCTAGATAAGATGCATTATCACTATTCATATATCATTATTTACACTTGACAATCAAATAAAGCAGATTAATCCGTCAATAACATTAAACTGTATTTCTTTAACTTAACAACAACCTACTCTTGAGTTTTTCTCTCAGTGATTCAATGAGGAGCATGTAGACACATTTAGTGCACTGTCTGGATTTACTGCAATGCCTCCCCTACTAACTAACAGGGGGCTACTTAATCCTGCGAGTATCTTGGGTATAGTACAAAAACAAAAACAGCAGCATACACACACAGAATCAGAGTTCAGTTGCTATACTGTCCTAAAAAATGCTTTAACAATGAGGGAACCAATCAGGTTCATTTTTACAAATGTAAAACTTTTACAAATAAACAATCATAATAAGTGTTCTCGTGGTCAAGTGTGTTAGTGGAGAAATAAAGCATCTATGAACATGTATACATTGGAAAATGTCACTCATTTGCTAGTTGTTTTTAGTTCAAGAACATGTTTCTATGTGAACGTGACCATACAAATGGGTTTAGCCCAGACTGCACATGGAATTAGTTTCTGTGAGGCAGCAGTGTTTTGAGTTCTGAGGGATTTTTGACCCGGCTAAGCCACTCTACAGTCTTGTGACCCAAATCTGTGCGTGTGGAAAAAAGAACAAGTCAAAGTGACAGTCAGAGCCGATTAATAAAGAACTAACATTCACATAATTTTGCATGACATTATAACGATGCTTTGGGTCAATTTTAAGGCCCTAACATGCTTTTAATCTATTAAATGAAAAAGACCTATATTAGTACTCATATTAAAGTAATAGTTAATAGTTCTCCTACAATTTACATATTGAGTGTTAAATATGCCCAAAATAGTAATCATTTTAATTCACAAGCATATTGTTTTAACTTCAACTACTGAAGTCACATGGATTGGTTTAATGAAAATCTCAGGCACTATTCACTGCCATTATAAAGCTGGGAAGAGACAAGGTATTGTTTAATAACTCTGATCATGTTCATCTGAAAGAATGAAGTCATATACACCACATCTCTGAGCAGTCTCATTCATATCAAACTCTGTGTGGAGCCACCCAGTCAAATAACAGAACAGCAATACTGTTTACATTCCTCCTTTCTGAGTGATCATGTGACCCACCCACAGCCCTGGCCACCCTGTCCAACTTGTCATTCATCTGCCTTTACTGTAGAGATGATGGGTGGGGCAAAATTGCCACACCCAGCAGCAAAAATGAGCAAGAATTATTTCCTGCTCAGACAAGGCAGACCTGAAACACCAATGACACTTAAGAAGGAATGGTTTATAAAATACAGACTCTCTTAAAATCCTGAGAATTACAGGTGTGTTCAAACTGCTGAAAACAAGAGAAACTCTGAAGGTGTTAACAGCTGTTGATCAGTATAATTAAGGCCACGCAATCCTCACATATTTAGTTACTGAATCAGAGTCCAAAAATACGCTGTCCTAAATTCTCACTAAGAGATTCTAGAAATCAAGATTTTGGTAAACTGTATATGAATTATAGTCCTGTGAATTTACAAGAACAAACATTTCAGTTTTTTAATACACAAAGTCATAAAAGCGGCATCTATATAGATAACTGAAGACCTAATAAAATATTGCTTAAAATAGTTTTAAATGAAGTAGGCCACACATCACACTATTGGGATTCCTTCAAAAGTCATTTTGTATCTTTGTATCTATAACAACTGCACATCACTAATCCCGCTAATGTTTGATGCTCCAAACTGGCTTAGACAAAAGACGATTGTACAACAAAACACAACAGCATCACACTTCCAAAACCTCCTTAACAGGCTGAGTATGAGGTCAGCACCACTAAGGACAAAACCCCCGAGACTGAACTCCCGCATACCTTTTTCTCTTCTCCGTCTCTTGCGGGTTTTCTGTCCCTCCTCTTCCTCGGTGATGGTGGACAGAGAGGGGACAGCTGACCTGCAGGCCCCCCTCCTCGTCCTGAGGGGGGCCGGCATACTCCCTTCTCCTACCCTGTGTTGCTAACAGCTAGCACCCTGCTCATCTCATCATCTGAATGTTCACATGAGCAGAGGATGGATGACAACGGCAACAGACACAGACTGAGCTAGAAGACGCAGCAGACTGAAGTTTAAAGCATGCAGAGATGAGCCAAAACTCCCTCCAGTCCAGTCAGGCTTTGCCGAAGCTCCTGTAATCCACAGTAGCATATGGTGCACTTCCTCCTTAAGCCTGAGAGACACACTGCTGCTCTAGTTGCTGATGCTGTCACTGTCTCTCTTAAGGTCTGCCCTACTCTTCCTCCCTCTCTCCCTCTCTTTCTCTCTCTCCGTCTCACACACACACACACAGGGAAGACAGGCCCTTATAGCATCCCACATTAGGACAACAAACTGATAAATGCACACGCTGATAAAACACTGGCAGTCAATGAAACACAGACACACACCTGCACACAATTCACTCTTTCCTACTGAAATATTCAGTATGAAGCAAAGCAAGGTGAGCCAGCAGATAAACAGACACCACGAGAGTTACAAGAGCACACAGAGAGAAATAAAACAGACAGAGGAATAAGACATCCACTAAGATACAGAGATATGGAACAAACTCCCCCTTTAATGTAAAATGCAGCACCTGCCAATAAAGTCATCGCACTGAAGCTATTTGCAGTTAGCAAACAAAATAACCCTTACAACTGGACCTCACATATGCATAAATGCACTTATGATCTCAAGTATATACACAATAGATTGATACATCAGCTAGTATAATTAGTCTTTCAATTTTTACATTATATGACAAAAACATGCTTACTTTAAGGAAATAAACTAATGTACATAGCACACAAAAAAACACACTAAGATCTTTTTCAATGGACAATGGTGTCTAGATATTTATCTTGCAATAGAAAGTCTCTTCACGTCCTGGTAACAAACACAAATAAATTTAGGCTATATATAAATATATCCCCTGTGAATAGAAAAAGGACCATAAAATGTTTAATCATTGCATTTGACTCTGACAATAAGCACAGAAACACACATCAACAAACCTTCTCGTCAGTTTTTAAATCACAGTTTTTAAATCACATCACATTTATAACAAGGAAAGAAAAGGAAACTGATCTTTGCCCTCCAGCCCACAGAACATCAGTAATCTTACACTTTAACCACTCATAGTGTTGTCCTCTGTACCCATTTTTTCTTTCCCTTTCACAAAAAAACACTCACACGTCAAGGTACAAGAGACATGACTACAAGGGACTTTTCCCTATTTGTTATAAACACAAGATTATTACAATAATTAACAAAACAGGCATAATCTTTTCACTTAAGTGGAACATAATGATTTGTCATCATAGTCTAATGGGCTCGCCCTACATGCTAACACAAAACTAATGCTAAATGCTTTAATGACACAAAACTAATCCGAAAAATAACACGTTCACGTCACGCCATAGTAAACATACATACATTATACATACATATATAATTACTCTTGTATGTTTCAATGACCTATACTTCTACTTAAACATCACATTGTGACACAGATTCACAGTAACTGTGAAGTTTAATAAGAAGAGTTGAAAATGGCGTGAACTTTTAACAAGACATTCGTCCCAGATTTTAACAAATTACAGTGATTTACAAACCAGCGTATTTATCCACCAAACAAAACACATTAAGGTGTGATAATTAATATAAGCAGGATGATCAGGTTTCACAAGAGTTTGTTTTAGGACATGTATCTGCCTGTATACATAAAACACCATAAACAAAACGAATTAAAACGATTCGCATCTGATCTGCGCGAGAATAACGCGCGTTCACGTAACAGGTGTCTGGAGCAAAACTGCTTCAACGCCATTTAATCGACTGCAAACAAATCAAACAGAGCCAATGTCCCATAAAACCACAAACTAAAAGGTTTTTCCTCTTAAAAAGCGAGTATAAAAACCCTCTGGCAATGCTTTGATTCAGTATTAAGGCTGATTTACGGATTTAATCCCGTTTCTCTGACCGGCTCGCGCTGCTTCTGCGGTAAAGTGGTTTATTCCGTGACAACTTTAGCCGAGCAGTTTTTCGAGTAAACTAGAATGAAGGCTTTAAAAACGTTTCGGTAATTTTCACAAAAACTTTAGATTATATGAAGAAACTCTCACCTTGGCTGAAACTCTGACAGACGTCGCTTTCATCCCGCTCCGCCATTTCACCG
This sequence comes from Ambastaia sidthimunki, assembly GCA_036877625.1. Taxonomy (NCBI): domain Eukaryota; kingdom Metazoa; phylum Chordata; class Actinopteri; order Cypriniformes; family Botiidae; genus Ambastaia; species Ambastaia sidthimunki. Next base: position 1,539 of record JAZGTK010022569.1, on the reverse strand, counting down.
ACGTCACATGAGAGGATTAGAGAGAGCGCGCTTGGTACATAAACCGCGGGTGCGCGCCTCTATCGGACAGGTGCAGAATAACAGACAGACAGACGGACGGATAGATGGATGCATGCAGGACAACAAACCTTCAAATGGACTGTACACCACTTAAGATATAAGTTGTAGACATTTTGATTGTGATTGTGTGGGGAGTGTGAATCGAGATCGGGATCCCATGCGGATCTAATTAAAATATAATGAAACACAGAGATTTATTCCTGCCCTATTCATAATAAAGATGCATTGTCTATGCATGATCATTTTATTGTTTCTCATGTTATAATACAATATATCCAGAAGGTGGCAGCAATTTACCACATACACCCGAAAACAGGCTAAGCTGTATGTGTTTTACACAGGTTTGGCTATACCTGTCAAATTATTTAAAAAATGTTGTCACATACAGTAAAACAAGAAATAAAAACTTTATATGGTCATATATAGAGGGAAAAACTCATAAATCTTGAGATTCATGTTTAACGAATAATGGCAACTGGTATTTTTTCTTGCTAATTTTGTCTGCTACAAACTTATTGAAATATAAATCATAATCAAGAAAACATAAATCCTACAGTGTTTGAGGCTGTGAAAATGAAAGTGTGTAAATAACCACTCTCCATCATTCTCTTTCTGTATAAAGCAGCCAGATTTATTTTCATAACCATTTTGTCATAGATGGTATGCTTTAACACAAACCTTACCAAAAATGTCAATCAATAGATGGATGGACAGACAGGGAAATAGATGAATGATTAATAATTAACATAGTATTTGCCAATGACCCCCACAAAAAAATCAAAAACAGAATACTGAAGTATTAAAACAGACGAAGTCAACAACAACAAAGTCCCTGATAGAAAAACAAAAGTGTTTTTGTTTAGCTTAGCACTTCAGCTTTACATAGACAAACAGAACAATAAGCCGTGTATTTTTGGATTTGGTTTTAATATTGAGTGTGAATAAAATATCCCAGGATAACCTCAGTCTATTTAATCCAGACAAGCTCACACATCATCTCTTCCTGTTGACCAATCCATCATCCTGGCTGCTACTGTACATCACACATCCCACATGGATATTAAGAAGTATTAAGAAGTAGATAAATGAGCGCATGATGAACTAAATCTCTCTCTCTCTCTGTCTCTCGTTCTCTTTCTAGAACAGCACTGGTGTTTTGGGACTGGGCCATCTCATTAGTGAGAGTTTCATTACGTTACATAAGCCCTGAACATGTTCCAACCCCCCAATCCCACCCAAACTTTGACCTTAGCTCCCCCATAACATGACACACATCTGCATGATATCACATCTGCACAGGTTAAACCTGTTTTTCTTTGCTTTAGGAGGCTTCAGTCAAAGGTACAGTTACCTATATATGCGTGTTGTATGTGGCTTATACTGTAGTATTCTTTTTTCTATTGTGCTCCATTATGATGCATGTTAGGTATGTTGTGCTGCTTTGACAGACAAATTGAGAGATTTTTGTCAGGATGACAT
>JAZGTK010022568.1:0-10232 GCA_036877625.1 Ambastaia sidthimunki | reverse complement strand
ATGAGTATTTGAGGCATAGATTAATATTGTTTTTGAAACAGGAACGGGTGGAATGTTACCCGAAGTTACGGGTTATGGCGACGAGGGCCCTTTCAAAGGGATGTGAAGCTTGTGAGCTCCACAGAACAGGACGCTTCACTGTGAGGCTTTCTGGGCAGTTGTATCACAATACAACTCTACAGGAGGACCAGTTCATGCCTGATGACTCTCAGGTCTGATGGTTCCCATACACGCCCTTTATAAATACTGATGGCTACTTGATTTGTTTATCTGTATGTCAAACATTTGCAGAGTTTCTTTGTTGGCTCCGTCTGTGCCAGTCGTACTGAGGTGTATCATGGCCTGAAGCACTTTAAGTTCCATCTGTTTGAGAGGTGCCGTACAGCTCTAGAAGCTCAGAAGGAAGTAGAGGAAAGAGATAAAGATGGAGAAGACAACAAGCCAGTTAAAGACACAGTCAACAAGGTGTTCACTAAACTGCAAGAGGGAGGCTGGATCAGTGAGGTATGTATATGAAACATACATGATAAGTTTGTTCTTATGGATATTTAAAAAAAATAATGGAAATTATTCAGGAAAGTGCCAGAACAGTCCAGCAAAATGTTACTGAGATAAAAGATATAGTTTACTTTTGGTGAAAAATGTTTGCCGTCTTCTTAATTGTTTTTTGTTTTGCCTCCATTTTTAAGCAATATGAGAAGTTTCAAGAACAACTCAATTCTGCGGATTTCTTCCAGGAAGAAAAGCTGGACTGAACCAGTTTTTTTAACAGCACCAGTTTATCATGTACTTTCTGTAAATAATTTTGTCATATAAAGCATGACTAACTTGTTTGTCAAAAGCTTGTGCCCTTAAGATTTAGCATTTTAAATCCAGCTGCATGTCAATTTATACTCTATTGTGTATTTTAATTTTGCATGATTGTGATTTAAATAGTCTGTAGTCTGCAGTATTCATACAAACAGTATTCTTTTGTATCTGCTCAAGTTGTAACCTAACATGTGAACAACGATCCAAGGATTATTGGATTTAAAAAATCTAAATATAATTATCCAAAAATGGCTTTTCAACGAAGTTGAATCTTTGTGCTATTTTTACGCCTTGTATACAACAATCTTTAACAAGTAATCGCTTTGTTCTGTTCCTATAATGCTTCATTATAACCCAAGTATGTAGTTCTTTTTCAAGTTCAGTCTTCTGAAACAAATTCAGGGTGTCATAAGCACCAAAATGTCTCAATTCAATTTCTCAATTAAATTTGTACTTTTATTAGAAACAGGGTACACACACTTCATATAACAATCTATCAGACTAAGAGGAAATGATGCTGAAGAACAATCCTCACAGGAGACCAAGCTTGTATTCAGTCATGATGTGAGGTTCACCCATCATCTCACACTGAGCAGGATCTGAAGAAAAATGATAAACAATGTGAACATAAGATTTTAATCAACTATAGTACAACTAGCAATCAAGCCCTAAACTTTTTTACAGGTAATGTGTGAGTTATAATATGTTTCCTCTTACCAGTGAGGATGTCCTCAAAACCGATGGTGTCATCACTACCTCTCAGAGTATCCAGGGCCAGATTTGAGCTTGGCAGGAAGGGCAAACGCTGAATCTAAGAGAAAAAATGTAAAAACAACTACTGAGAGATAGGCAGGTTGTTAACAGTGAAATGTCTGTGCAACTTCATCTTTCATAATGCTTACAGGATGTGTTTTTAAATCATTTCTACATCATAAATATCATAACAGAATACCTGTTTGGCTGCTCTGTACTCCATCTGTAATTTGAGTGGTGCGTGGAGTCCCTGGATGTTCCTTAGTGTGTTAAAATTCATCTTGTCCTGGTTAAGCTGAAACTGGAAACGCAGAATACAATGATGATTATAAATCTTTACATGACATGGCTGACACTGACTTACAAACACTGAAACACTTAAATGAAACACTTCATTCAAATTATACTTTTGAAAGTTCTGGGACATTTTTAGGAAAATGTACATCAACTTACATTTTTCTCAGAGAGCTCCAATGGATGACTTGGTAGCAGCTCATTCTTTACACTAGAAAACCTGAGATCATGGCAATATACAAGCATTAGAACATACATGAACCAGAAAGCAGGGTTTATGTGTGAATTATAATACATTCATAACGTACCCTCTACGTAGTGTGTCTTGTACCCCATACGGACCTGCCTGTGGACACAAACCTGTCACAGGAACACTGTCCTTTAGCTGAGATCGGAGGCCACGAGTATTCTGCAAAACATACACAGCATTTTAGGCATATGCATTTAAAGATGATAATATAAAATGTCGTAGTTTATATATTAAACAGAACAAAAATGGCCATGATAACACTCTCGAGGGATTATGACAGTTGCCACACTACATTAATGTTTTTAGGTTCTGCAGCTAAGAGATACACGAAGTGAAAGTAGGACCATGACACATCACAATTCAACTAGAAGCTAAAGACTAACTGGCAAATTATTTCTGATACTGAAAAAAGTAGTCGTGCAAGTGGACACATCGAGACATAAAACTATAATTTTAGTTTAGTTGATATGTTCTGGATTACACAACAACAAACAAACTGATGCGCTACGATGTATTAGCCAGCTAAACACCAGCGCCACACAAACGATAGTTGTTTAAATAGTCACAGCATAAGCTTTCATAAAGAAAGTAAGACAATTAAAAATACTTAACATCTTAACACAAAGTGCAATAAAAATGAATAAAAGATAGAAATCTCTACATTACCATCTTCTACCAAATTTCGTCTTTTACAACAAGCATAAATGTACTTCCGGCCACTCTCCGGAAATGCTGTTAGCACGTGACATCACGTATAAATCGGTTTCGTGATTATTTTCGCTTTATAAACAATATTATTATTACGTTATTAGTATGGTATGTATCATGCAATTAGAGCAAACATGGTAAAATAATACTAAAACCCGACATATTAACACACTTGTACTGCTATTTACATGGATTACATAGCAGAGTGCAAGTCGTGGAAGGGGGTATAGCTCAGTGGTAGAGCATTTGACTGCAGATCAAGAGGTCCCCGGTTCAAATCCGGGTGCCCCCTCGAAAATATGTTTTATTTGTTATTTAATTTGCGTTGTGACTTAATATAATTCTTATGTTGATGATAAATGCACGCAAAGAAAACAACACAAAAACTACAAAAACAATACCACAGTTAGCTTTTCTGAATGCTTAATGTCTATGTAGTTAAATCCATTTAATACTTGTTTTATCTAGAAGTAATGAAAAATATATAGCACAAACAAATGCATATATATCTGGTTTGTTCTATATATGTAACAGACAATACAATGGAGAAAGATTTTCATAACTGTAGAACTATCTTTTTCATTAAGTAAAACAGCAGCACTATAAGCATTAGATAAGTATCATCAAACAGCATTATAACATGGTAATTTGTACACAATGCACGTACCAAGTTTATACTTTGACACAATTTACATTCTGAGGTACTTCGCAAAAAAGTAAAAAACAGTGGTTGGTATGAAACGAAACAGGTCAGATGTTCATTTCCTTTTTGATAATTTCCTCCTCTTTGCAGATTAACGTGCATCATACCCACATAATCTTAAATAAAGCCAATTGTGTTGAGCAGTCAGAATTGTAACACACTCCTCTTAGTCAACACTGGACCAGATTTACACATAATATGATTCAACAGGAACAATTTTTTAGGATAACACAGGTAACCATTTTTATCTTATGCTTTTAAACATTGTCCTGCATTCATAAATTGGTTCTATTCCCAGCTAGAGCCATTGGCATAATAATTTATTTTTTGAAATGTGTGTGTGTCATTAATTTACTATAAACTATAAAAATTAACTACTAAAAATAATTTATGCATTTTGTTTAAAATGTGCATTTTGTTTTAGGTCTGAAGTTTGAAAATATCATTTAGGCATATGTCTGTGTGCTACCAATAAACAGCATTTGTACTGTTTAAAATAAATATGCAATATGTAATGTTAAAAGGATGCTTATTTGTCACAATGACATTAATGATAACAATAATATGTATTAATAATATGTTCATATCAATAACATGCTAATTGCCCAGACAGTGAATTTGACTGGCATGGATGAAAACAAGAGTCAATTCTCCAGCAATTGCTCAGGCAAAAATCCTCTTATCAGTATTGCCATAGTCCTATGGATTGGTGTCATGGCATCTTTATTCTGTTTCTACTTGTACTGGAGACACATATATCTAAAATTAAGGTATTGTTAATTTCCTTCACTTGTTTTACATAAGAAATCAAACAGAATTCAATATCAAGATGTTTCAGCATTTACTTTACAAAAATGAAAACTGTTTAGTTTCTGTGACACTCTGATTTTCAATTTATCAACGTTTTCCAGCACCCATGTTTTACAGCAACATAACCCACAGATGCAAGAGCTCAGTGAATGTGCTGGAAGAGCTTCTGATCATGTGATCATTAAAGGCAAGCAGCAATAATAACCATATAAAACCATATCAAGAGTATTATTGAAATCTAAAACCACATGCATGTCTGGCCATGCAGTGTCCTCTGCAATTTACATATTGTATGTTATGTTATACTGTATGTTATTGAAAAATGAATGACTAGAAATCGTTAGTGTAGTGACATGTTGTAAGCGATTATTCATTTAGGTTCCTCAGAACTTGGACAACTGAAAACAACAGACCACTATGAAACTCTTGCAAGACATGTAAGAAACGAGGGTAAGCACATAATCTCTGATAACAGCCACAACTGAGTGTTATAAAAAGATCATCAATTTATCTAAGACGTTGCAAGCACATACAAGTTCTAGTACTTAATCTCCTTTAACATCAAACCAAGATACACCAGAATTCAGCATCAATGAGATCTTTAAAGTGTTTCCTGTAAAAGCTTTTCTTTGTAAATGATGCCGTTTTGTAACAATTACTTTATAATTAACTACCTCTCTTTGCTCTATTATAAAGATGTTTATCAGACTCTAGAAAAAAGACGAGAAGAAAACATATGAAGAAATAGAGACTCTACTTGACCAAATTGATGACAACAGAGAGAGATTCAAGCAGTTTAATGTCCCAACACAGACCACCCAATGGTGGAACCCAGGTTGGCATGTCAGTCTTAATAATAACAACTATTATTATTAATAATAACAAACACAAATAATAATACAAAACCATTTACATGACATCCTAATTTTGTGCTGAAATACTGCAAATATAGAGAAATATATATTTTTTACAGAGATTATAAATAGGAAAAACATAATAAACACAAGGTGTTACATGACCAAGACTCTCAATTTAACCTCACAAAGTTTCTCGCTAACTATAGTCTTACATGCTAAAGAATCGTCCAGTTTTATGTCTGTTAAGCTTTTCGCTCCATAGTTTTAGCATTAAGGAGACCTGAGTTCATTTATGATATGATAAACATTTTAGTTTTTTTAATTAAGGGAAGAAGCAGTTGCATATATCAGCTATAGCATCACAACTTCCTTCAGTGGCATTCCTGTGGGTGGCACAGTGCCCGCAGGCATCTCATATCAACATGCACTGAAGTCAGGTGCTTTCAAACATGGTTTAAGTACATTCAGCTAAATGCAAATGAAAGAGGGTCATGACAACATCAGATCTGTATCACCACTGAAAGTGACTCACAATGTCAGTATGTTCCCACTATGCTCTCTTATTGTTTGAAATTTTTAAGTACATCCTTGGCCAGATTTTAAAGCTCTAAATCTCTCTATACAAAGCCTTGCATTTTTTCAAGCATGTGCAAAATCATGCAACAGTGGCACTAAATTGAGAAGTCAAGAACCAGAAGGATTATAACAAGCAATGTCTGTTTCTACTCGGGTTCACGCATGTCTTTCATCTGCATCTGTAAGCACACAACAGGATCACAATGTAACTGACACAAGCAGGTTTAATGCCTATTCCACCAACAGTACTATGTTAATTGAGGTCTGTTTGTTGTGTGTTAAGATTGCTCAGAATGGTGCAGACAGATCAGACAATGTCTAGCTATACTGATAAAGAATTAACCATCAGTATTCTGTGCATCATTTAACTGCAAGTTGTATTAGAATGGTTTCAGAATGGTTTACTGTTAATATATGGACACTCCTAGTGTGTTGAAATCCAAATTTCATTAATTGTTTGCACATAATTGTGACCTAAACAGAAAATCTCTACCCTCTCCTAGTAATACAAGAATTAGGTCACAGTTTTGTACATTGATGTCGAACAAATTAAATAAAATGATACATTTTGATTTGTAGTACAACTTTGGGAACTAAATAATTCTTTATATTGTGATATGTTTGTTTACTTATTCTTGAATAAATTTCTAGGGTTAAGATGAGAGTTATACTCATCCATGTCAGATCTGATTTATGTTTCTTTCAATTGTTCCTTCTGGATCTGGATCAAATTAGTATTTGAACTGCAGAATGAAGAGTGCCGCAGTAAATGTTGGAATGTTAGAGCACCTCACCTCAATGTTCTTATTTAAACACTGTTCTGCACACAACATTCAGAAATGTCAATTCTCACACTGTTATTAAGGCCAATTAGGTTGGTTGTTTATATTCACTGTAAAGCCGCATTGGAGAAATAGATCCATGAGCATGGAATTTCAAACATCCTGGATATCTCTAAGACTTTTTAGTGTCATTTTTACATTCTGTCATTTCTATCATCGCATTTCCCATTGAGACCCCTCTTCCCCAACTAACCCCCATCAGGCCCAGACCACCATCCCCTGCCTCATTGCTAAGGTGTGGGTACCGCAGAATGTTTATTACGAAATGTCTCAAAAAATGCCAGCATTCCTTTCTTGACACTGGGAGAGGCCATTTTGGAAGATGTCTGTCCTTGATGCCTGAGTGGAAAGCTTGAGCCGTCCATGGAATTGGCTCGTTTGACTTTGGAGCCCGCCATTTTTTTGGGGTCCCACATTTTGGGTCTTGCAGGAGGAGTCTGTGCAACCAAACACTTCTGGTATTGGACCTGGAGGGGGCGCCAGACAAGCACAAGTAATTTACAACAGGAAGTGTAGCAAAAACTGGTTAAAAACTTGTATAACAATATTGACTGAAGTGAGTAATATTTTATCAGAAACAAAACACAAAGGATAAAAAAAATACATGTTTGGACAGCCAAATATGGCATAAACTTGGTCTTAGATCTACATAGTCACTAAAATGTATTAAAACATGAGATTAACAAACTACACAAATATAAATGATTTTCTCACCATGCAAGCAGCCTGAACTGCCTCAGAGATGATTCCAGCATCAGGCTCACACCAGAACACATGACACTCGAAGCCCTGGGTTCCAGCATCAACTATGACTGCAAAAGTATGTGTGTCATGACCCACGCCCAGGAAAGTCAGGTAACGTACCTGGCATTCCCAAAATGGGTCCTCGCCATCCTGAAGCAAAAGAAAAGATTAAAAACCCAGAAAGACAATGGCTGTGTTCTCAATAGCATTATATGCAGTATATTTATTTATGCAGTATATGTATACTTTGTATAGTATGCAAATTTTCAGTTTGTGTGATGGAAAATACCAACACTCAACAAAATATGCAGTAAATAACAAAGCTTACTGCATTGGGTACTGTACCCCAAAATACAGTACACTCAACTTTATCTTTTATTTCAAATAATGGCTGAATTAAACATAACTATTAGATCATGTGACAACAGTGTTTGAAACATTGTTTTTTTAACAGGCAGTATACAGTGCATACTGCACAGTATGTAGGAGGCAGTAGCATAGTATTCCATTCTATATTAGCCTATATTACCTAGTCTATAGTCGATATTTGTCAACTATAATTAGCCTATATTATAACTATAAGTCTATATTACAGTGTTATATTAGACAAAAAGCAGTTAGTCAGCAGTTACTCTCACCTCTCCTCTCCATAAAGACAGAACCGTATCAGACACATGAATGACAATTGGCTCCCATTCATCTCTGTCTCTGGAGTGCATGATGCTCTCAATAGCTCTGTTCAACACTTCCATTCCTGTGGTATACACACAAAAACACATGAATTACTTACATGCAAGTCTCCATGTCTGAGATGAGATTACACAATAGAGGAATAGACCTGACCAGTTTAAAGACAATACCTCAAACATTTCAGCTAAGACTTCAAGCATCCGCCATTAAAGTTGTAACTAAAACTGAGTTTAGATCATTATAATAGGAAACTATTTGCTACAGTTCCAAGTTGAATTCAAACTATGTTGTTTTCAAACTGTTGTTTATTTGGAACTTGTGTTTTATATTATATTACATGTATTATTTTACATTATACTTTAATGTAATATTTTAATTGAAACTTAAGGGGTGGAATAATTGTATATGTCAAGCATGGAGTGTACTGTACTGTGCAACAGTAGCTTGAAGAGTATTATTGAGATTACGTTCAGTGCATATCATTTACAGAATGTAAAATGGTTTTTATTAGATACCTGAATGTTCCAAATCCCTCTTACCCATTGCCCTGGAGACAGGCAGAGTTCCAATGTATTCCACTTCGAACTTCTGCACCCGCTGCCTCACTGCTTCCAGGAAGTCCACTGTAAAACACACATAACAATCTCTTTAAAGAATTCAGACATTTGTCATTAAGAGACATTGCTTTCACAAAAAGGCCACAGGCTTCATACCCTGGCGTGGAAGGTCCTCTGGGGAGATGCTCTGCATAGTGAGAGAACGGGCCATGGTGGGCCGCAGAGCTGTCTTCTCTGTCATCATCTGTGGGGACATACGATCACTATGTAGTAAGCTGTGTTGCTTCAGTACCACTTGTTCCATAAAAACACTTCACCAAGACCTACTGTCATTGGTTCTATTTACACCCGGTATTAAGGTCACCCGGACAGATTGTAGTACCAGGTGTCAACACGACAAATGTGATAGTAGAATTCAAAGAATCAATAGTAACATTTTTATATGCTGAACTGAGCCAAAATGTTTATTTAAAGCTTTTGTAAGGTAAGCTGACCAAAAAAAGATACGTAAACCTTTTCGAACACTGATCTGTTAATATAAAATATAAATAATAAATGAATAACTGATTTTTGTTACAGATTGCAGCTTTAAAAAAATTGGTCATGATATACAGTTTATGTAGATTAATTTTAATTATGGTGTATCGAAGTTACAAATTCTACTGGCTATTTGCATCGGACTCACCTTGGAGCACATCTCATGCAGGGCAGATGCGATGGTCTTGGCTGGAGCGTTGCAACGAAACACGTGGCATTTTAGCATGCAGGTGTCTTTATCACTGGCCACAAAGGCAAAGTCCCTACAGGCCATCAGGAAATGGAGTTAAGACCCATTACAGTATAACAGTAAGAGATTTTCATACTTAAAAACTGGTGTCATAAAGTACAGGAGCACAGATACAACAATGTCAATTTCAATGTATATAACTACCTACACATATATATATATATATATATATATAAATGAAAATTATGGCATTGAAAATACAACAGTACAAAACTAAAATATATATGCATAAACGCATATAATCAAACAGTTATGGTTCAAATAAGATTTTTACATATGCTTAATAGCTTAATATACCTTGCATTATATACTCTATATAGATGACTATTGTAATGACACCGTTCATTGTCAAAAGTGAGGTGACACCATTCAATTGCATTTGACTTTGCTATCAGCAGTGAGCAGCCTATCTAAAAATTAGGACAGGAAGGAGGAAATGACACTGACCAGCTGATTTACACAGTAACACTAAACCTCTGACTAAATCTCTGTACACAAACCTCAGACTGTCTCTCTCTGCTGACTGTGTGCATCTGCTGACTGTGTGCATCAGTATTTGATATCAATGTTCTATAAATACAGATCATGCTCTTCTAAGAGATCGGTCAGCATTTCTGAGCACAGACACACGTCTAGACATGATAGATATGCTGCTGCAGCTGTTTCCAACACAGCGATGGGAGAACCTGCTCCTTTAACAACTCATGTTGCCTCCAACAAAGAAATATTTCATTTATAAATATTACATTAGGCGCAGCTTGTGGATACAGCACACTGATGCTTGGGAAATATAGCCACTTATTTACTTTGAATTATTAAGGGAAACTGTGGTATAACAAATGGGCATGTCT
>JAZGTK010022567.1:0-10232 GCA_036877625.1 Ambastaia sidthimunki | reverse complement strand
AAAGGAGACACTGTTGCAGCTGGAATGTGACCTTTTGAGTAACAGGAAGTGTTTTGTTTTCCTGTTGCTAGTTGAAGTGTGTTAGTGTTCACAGAGGTGGGGGGCGTCAGGGGGGTCTGAGCCTGTAATCCTGAATGCATGTGCCCCTTTTTCAATGCTGTGTACCTTTATGTTTGTAAACATATGTGAGTTTACTACAAAACATACAGACTGTGGGCTCTTAAATTAAAACATTTGCTTTCTGCTCTTTCTGAAAGAATAATACAGCTGTGTGTTTGTGTTTAGGTGCATTATTCTGTGTTTAAGTCATGCATGATCGCATTATAAAAACATCTTGATGCAGAAGTTAACATGCAGCTCTTGTAAACGGTGTCACAGTCTGTATAAATAGGCCATAGACTGAGTCAGGCTGTTTCTGGCTGTATATATTACATCTCACTGTCCTTCTGACAGCTGCACAATCACACACACACACACACACACACTTCCTTCATTTCTTTGGTCAAAGAACCAAACAATGATCACATGGTCGCACTTTCCCAAATTCACTTTCTGTGGGCAAACAGCTGTTTTGAGGGCTGGGTCATATATAGAAGCACAGTGTACTGTAGCTCAATGGCCATACTGTTGCATTAGAGACGCAAAGGTTCGAATCCCAAGGAACGCACATAATGATCAAATTTATAACTTGATTGTCGCTTTGGATAAAAGCACCTGACAAATACATAAATATAAATGTAAAAAGATGTGAAATTATTTAGCTGTTAATATAAAACAAAGCAACACTTTTAATAAACAGTTTAACAATTTAATGTACATTTGTCTTCTAGGTTAACCAGGCTCAACCTTTGACCTCTGGAGGCAGCGTGGCCCCTCTCGACCTCTCGTTTTTCGACAATCAAATGCTGACCCCAGCCAGCAACGTACAGGTGGGCCAGCGAGAAAACAAAAGGGAAAATTTTCACACGGAAATGTTGTTTTGTTTCCTAATAGTAAAATACAGCAAATTTAAACAACATTAAGAGAGTCATAATTATATACGTTCAAAAGACGTTCATGCTGTTTGTTCTGCAACAAACGTTCCTCTCTGTTCATTCTCCAACATCCTCACAGGAAGTGGACAGGAAGGGAGATTCCAGTTCTACAAGGATAAAACGTCTTACTCAGAATTTAAAAATGCCTGTGCATGCAAACTGTGAAACTGAAGACCCTGTGTTGCTTATTCAGAGCGAGAGAGCAAATGCAGGGGGCTTTATAATAGTCAGCATACAGCATCAAGTGTTCACGCTGTCCTGTGTGTGGTTGTGTTACGGTAGCCGTGGGTCGAAGCGTCAGTGCTGAGGCAGAAAACAGAAGATTTCATTGACTAGAAAAAATTTCATATGCAGATTTTTTTTTTTAAAAAGAGGAACTATGATTGGTCAGCAATATTTGTGGGGGTGGGAGGTTGTGCGGTTGACACGTCTTGGTAAAGACTCTTGCTTTTAGTCACAGATGTTTGTGTCTTGTTCTGTGGTTCTGTTGGTGACTTTTGATTATTGGTTGTGAACCGTTATTAGACACTTTGAAAATCCCCACCCCTGCGGGCTTGACCAGACGAAAGTTCTTCTTCAGAGAAAGTTTGACAACAAACACTTTTTTACTTTATATTGACGTGCCCTGATGAATCACACAGAATAAGACCAGGAACTTTTGTTAAGAAATAAAGAGGGTTTCGTGTTGTTTATAAGTTTCAAAAGTGGGTCATTTCCATTAGTTATATGGTCATGATCCATCAGAACTGATCAGGCTGGAACATCCTGTAATGGAAAAGATTATTTTTATGTTGTTGCCTTAAAGTCTGAACCTGATTGGCCGGTCAAGGAAATAACTTAAACCTGGTAGCTTAAGTATCTGTAAATCCTCTGTATTTCATTACTATAGTCATCTCATTTTGTAGATGTGTCATCTCCACCACAGTGTTTTTAGGTACTAATATTTTGTGTGCTGATTAAAATGTTTGCTTGGTTTTTAAAGGGATAGTTTTGTTTTGGACACTGTTATCGTTTACTCACCCTCATGACATTCCAAACCTCTGACTGTTTTTCCATGAAACACAGTGGAAAAAGATTTGAAGAATGTTTACTACGCTCTCTTCCATACAACAGAAACTACAAACAATCCTCATAAAACCATTTTAAAATGATCTGAAAAATATTCCAGGTCTTCCAAAGCCATACATCGTCTTTGCCTGAAAAACCGATTGAAATTTAAGTCCCTATTTTCACTGAAATTCTTGCTTCACAGCTGTAGTCACTATTCACTTTCATTGAAAGGGAAAAAACGTGAACATTCTACAGCAAACATGTAGTTTTGTGTTCTGGGGTAAAAAAGGCCACGATGGCTTTAAAAGACGTGAGAGTGAGTCAATGATAGTAGGGTTTTCTTTTATGGATGAGCTTTTTCCAGTCATGTGGTTTCTTCTTGCCGATATAAGCATTTGTTTGAAATACATGATAAGTAAAGGAGACACCGATGGTTGTGTTGCATAATTGTGACTGAAGGTCAGTCTTCAGTGACTTATGAATGAGCTGTTTTTTTTATAATGTTTTCATGCTATTTTTTCCTGAACAATCCCTCAAGACGTGTGGATTCTGAAATATCAAGCGGCAGCCTTTATTATTGGAGACAATTTAGTAGATTGAAGAATGTTTTTGTTGTCAGGGTAACCCTTCCCTTTCCTTTCAGACGGTGGAAGTAGCTCAGCCAGAAACCCCAGTCACCCCTGTTACCCCGGGCCTCTCCTCCACCTCCCCTGATGAGGTACTCGTAAAGTCAGACGGCATGATGGGTTAAGAGGCCACGCATGGGGCCCCTCCAAATGCCCGGCCCTGGAGCCCCTCGCTTCCTTCACTAACATGACCAAAATCAAAACACCCTGTTCTTAAAACCTGACTACATTCAAATCCAATCAATCAGTTTCTATTGATCACAATGAGATATCAGACACAAATCGGATTGATCAGAACCCTTTCAGCTGGATGTATAAAAGTACAAAGCAAAATTTTTAAAATGAAAAGTGCAATGATTCAATCACACTGAATCCTAATGAGCACATGGCTGTCTGTCGATTAGCTTCTCTTGATTTTTTTTACAGTTTGTCGCAGATATTTGTTTTGAATTTTGTGTTTGTATTTATGAGTCAATATGTGTGTTGCTTTTTTAAGATGCTGTTTAAAGTTTAAAGAAAATATACTTTTAGAAATGTCTTTAGATCTTTGCTTTTGTGCTCAGCATCTAGTTATCCAAAGCCCTTCTCCACAAAATTGTGAAATGTCTAGGATAGTTAAAAAGGAATTCTTAATTCTGATTGGCCAATTACAGTATCCATAGCGACCACTAAATTGTATGTGATCACTATCAATGGCAATTTTGTGGTAATGATAGTCAGTTTGCAATGTAGTTTTTATCAACCAAAAGATCAGTTCAGATCAGTTCATCTTTAGTTCCAGACATTCATTCAAACAAATAAACATGCCAAAAGACACTTTCATCACGCAAACGTTTTTGCTGCATGCCGCTGCATTTTTATTGCATGACATGCGGTTTGTGCATGAGTAAACGAGTAGAAACCAAACCGTCTTTTTGAAGCATGTTTGTCCGTCAGCTGCGAGTAGACTAACAGAATAATATTTGCTTCCATCACTCAATGTGCATCAAACAGAAATCGGTTGTCACGCTCAGACCAAAAGGTCAGAGTTCATCAGACGTGATGATGGGTCGAATGATGTTTCAATGACGTGGTTTTGTCTGTGTTTGTGTGGGTGGCCATATGGCAGCTTTCAAACACAAAGCTTGCGTTCTGTCACTGCCACTCTGAGCGGTTTGTGTCACGAAGGCCAGAGTTTCGCTGAGAGAATCATTTGTTTGGTTTGTTATTTAACCCTGTTACACAGACATTGAGAAGCGGATGCAGGTAAATGTCTCTGTCCATTCAAAATGTCCATCTATTCACAGTTCATAGGATTTCTTTAGAAGTCCTTGAATCAACAGACGTCTTAAAATAACCAAAATAGTCTTTCAGAGTGTATATAATAAAAAATAATAAGTAAAGGTTATTTGGATGCTTGTCTTCAGATGTAAGTGTGCTGTTTGTGTCTGTTGAAAGTTTTACAGTTAGATTTGGCAGTATATAATGTTTTAACTTATAGGACAATATACAAGACAAGGCATGTTTTGTATACACACAATCTCGACTAGAACACAAGTCGCATGTTTTAAACTTGCGATTTTTACTTGCATTTCGAGACATACACGTGCTATAGTTTATGTAAGGCACACAACAGGGACATCTGAATGTTTTTGCAATTTCCAGATTAAAATCTTCATTATAATTAATATATTCATTATAAACCGCATGCACTTGAGCTGCATGAACTTTTGTGTGAAACCTGATCTGATATCAGCATGATTTGAGAACATCTGGTTTACACCCATTAGATGACCCATTGAGTATATCAAGATATTATTTTGTAACACGGTCTCATTCTGTCTTTCAGACGAGTAATGGCAATGACCCATGGGCAGTGTTTGACAACAATGCCTCTGGGGGGCTTTCCAGTAACTGGGCCTCTCAGCCGGAGGGCACAGAGACGGGCAAAAACAGCAGCAACGCTTGGCATTCTGGGGGACACGGCCACCCGCAGGCCTACCAGGGTCCAGGTAACAACTCCATTAAAGACATGTTTGAATTTTCACTCTATCCAATAAGGATGAGCAGAGTGTAAAGTTTTGATGGAGACGGTAAAGAAGAGATCAAAAATCTAAAGTCTAAATCAAATATTTAAAATATAATTTAAAAATTGTGCGATCGCATATCACAGGAAAGGTAATAAAAATAATTTGGTTAAACCTAGAATTGTTTTATGTTATAATGAATAATTTGTGATGCTTTTTGACAGGTTTTGTCCTGAAGGAATAAGAATTTAAAATAATGAACAGTAAATGAAACCTGTTGAGTGTGTCTTAAATAGGAAACTTTAGTATGTAGTGAACTGAAGTAGCATTTAGTATAAGTTCTTGAAATGTTTGTACCCTGCTGGAAACTGATTCATTCCACATGAAGGGTTTTTAGTTCCGCATATTTATAAAACACAAAGAGTCTGGACTTTGTTAGCAGCTGAACTGTTTGTATTATTTTATTAAGTGTTTTGACAGATGCTGTATTGCCAGAGTGACGAGAATGAGGCTGTGTTCCGAATGTAATACTAGCTTACTGCATACTCCATAGTGTACACTGTGTACTGCCTACTAAATCTATGCAGTATGCAGTGATGAAGTGTTGTTTTAAACACTAGTATTGTACATTGTTATATTTATTTTTCTGTAAACAAATTTTTGTCCGTCTGTTCAGATATCTTAAGATATATAAGCTGTGAAATGTTGTTGTGAAAGTTCATTTTATGACATGAAAAAGTGGGCGTGGTTTAATGTTCCTCTCAATTTGAGTCATATGCCCTAAATGAAGTCTGCCAGCAAAGATGATGTCATCTTGACTCTCAGCAGTTCCTGTGTTGTGCATCTTGGAGTTGTAGAGGCTGGAATTCATCATTTCCATGTGTTAAAGCTTTAGTTCTTTCTTTGCTAGCTTGCCAGTTTGTGTCCTGTAAAAACAGGCGGGTAGATTGTTTTGATGGTCTTTTTGCAGGAAGTCTGCTCATTTATTCCCACAAGCCTAGAGACTTTTACACCGACTGACTCATGCACACAGTGACTAAATCTGAGAAATAAATAAGGTTTGATTTTATTTGACTGCTGCATCATTGTAAGGGTTCAAAACTGACACTCATTGCACATGAAATTTGTTGAAAAAGAGAAGGTGATTTGTTTAAATCGTCTGTTTCCCAGCATTGTCAACTTTAAATAAACCGTTTGTATAATGATCAACCCTGTAATTTCTATAGTACCAAAGAATTACACTGTAACATTAGCTTAACCAATAGTATTAAGGGACTGTCTGATTGCTGATCAATGGGAGACAAAGGGAATGTTTGGGAAACCTATTTGACAACATTATTTATTTTCAAAATTTGACAGAAATTGTACAGTTCAGGCTTAACTTTTTTAAATGTGATTTATTTTTTTTTTTAATCATAACCAATCTTTTCCCTGTCTTTCTGAAGATATTTATCCCTACCCATGTCTTATCGATCTCTCAGGTAAAATAATTCACGTGACATCTTTAACGTGGTTTTAATAACAGCTGCATGAGCTCAACAGTTGCCAGAAGTGCGTGCAGGAGTGTTTTGCTTTGAATTTTGACGTTAACTGAATATAATTTCAGATGTCATTTTTGCCTGTTAACGTGAAACAGTTTTGACAGCACTGTCAGAGAACACTGAGATTTTCTGAGAATCTGATTGAAATTTGGCATGCCGGACTGTGTCTCATTTCTGCGAGCGTGTGTTTGGTTCACTAACACATGGTGTTGGCACTCGCGAGTCTGTGGTTAATTTAAGTGTGTTTAAAACTGTTTACAGGTGCTGAAGACGATGATTGGGATGAAGAATGGGACGACATGAAGTCTTCGGGGGGCTGCGCTGAATCTGAGGCCGGAGAAGGCGGGGCCATCACCAGAGGCGGAGCTCATGGGACATCTATGAAAATTGCCCTCAACAAGTAAGTCAGATGGCTTGAACTATTTCTGGATGTAGGCTTTTTTCTGGAACAGTCACAAGGAAACTTCTGTTAGTCGAGAGGGCGTTCTATGTCCCTTTGAAGTTGTGTCCTCTCTTTTGTAGGTTTCCTGGCTTTTCCAAATCAGGTCCAGAGTTGTACCTTCTGTCCAAACAAACCCCCAAAGGAGGTTTGCCTATTTATGTAAGCCACTTCCTTATATACGTTATATTTTTGGTTGATGTATTAGGAGCATTAAACTACACAGTAGTGCATTCCTTTGAAATCAAACCCGTGACTCAACTAGTTCTGCTACAGAAACGCTCATATGAAGCTGTATTGTATTTCAGAGAGGAGAAGTGGGCCCAGTCTGGGCATACCCAGAGGTTCAGTTGGACTGTATTGTAGCTGACCCTAAAAAGGGCTCCAAAATGTACGGCCTGAAGAGCTACATTGAGTATCAAATCACACCCACTGTAAGTACAAACAATCAGTTTTGATTACTAATGAGCTGCAGTTAATCTGTCAAGGTGTGTTCAAGGTGCCAAATGTTTTCACAGACCACAAACAAGCCTGTCAATCACAGATACAAGCACTTTGATTGGTTATACGAAAGACTGTTGGATAAATTTGGATCTGCGATACCGATTCCCAGCCTGCCTGATAAGCAGGTGACAGGTGAGCACTATGAATTGAGTTACAGTGATTTACCGATACATGTAGACACGGAGGTGAAATCGTACTGGTTTGTGATTGGTTAACGTCACCTCTGTTTGCTCATCAGGGCGATTTGAGGAGGAGTTTATTAAAATGCGTATGGAGAGACTTCAGGGCTGGATGACGAGAATGTGTCGGCATCCGATCGTCTCAAGCAGCGATGTCTTCCAGCTCTTTATCTCCTACAAAGATGAAAAGGTGAAGAAAGAATGTCACCTACGGGTTCTCAGATGTTAAACATTGACTGTCTGAAATCTGTAGCTGATTTAGTGTCTTACTGTTGCTTAATATACCGTTCTTCTGGATAATCAGTTTCTTTCTTTGGCTCTCATGCTAAACAAATTCTATATAGATTTAAGGTTTAGCTCTAGAGATGCAGTCGTTGTCAGGGCAGTTTTTGATGAAAACTATACTGGTAATTATTTCAGGACTGGAAAATGGGCAAGAGACGAGCAGAAAAGGATGAAACTGTTGGCGTGATGATCTTCTCCACCATAGAGCCAGAAGGTCTGCCAGACCAGGATCTGCTTGAGGTGTAAGTCCTACAAAGCACCTCTGGATCTGCTAGACCTCGATGATGGAGGTTCAACTGGGTTTTTTGTTCTCTTTAGAGAGCAGAAGTGTGAACAGTTTAACCGTTTCACCAAGGCCATGGATGACGGTGTAAAAGATCTGCTGACTGTAGGAAATGAGCACTGGAAACGCTGTACAGGTCGTGAGTATCAGCCCATATCCAACCCTTAACATTACAGCGCTGATTGGTTAGTTATTTGTCATGTAGTGACTGTTTATGCAAAATGACTTACTGTACACTGTTGCTGGGACTGTCCCCTAATCAGATCACTTCACCGGTGGGGGGAACTTCCTGTGCAGGGTTTAAAAAAAGGGTTTTGCGTTGTTAGCACAATGTTGTACCATCTGAGCTACAGAAACGCAGACATAATCAAGTATTATTTTGGGCTGAATGCATATATGCCATTCATTATTTCATACATAAAGTTTGGCTTTTTGGGTGGCAAATTTTGCCATGTTTACGGATTTTCAAGCCCTTTTTTGGACCTCAGTCTTGTTTTTATTAATTTATCGTTATCAAAACCCAGACTGGAAAATGTAATTCCAGTTTTTTGTGATTGCTAGGTTTATAAAATATTCTACAAAACAAATGTCATAGTTTACGTTTGTCTTGTTAAGTTTTCTACGTTTGGTTTGTCTTTCCCAGCCCTGCCAAAAGAATATCAGCGGATTGGCAAAGCTTTTCAGAATCTGTCCTCAGTTTTCAACAGCAGTGGCTATGAAGGTATCAGAAACCATGTAGTTCCTCTTACCAACTAAAATCTATGGACATTAATATGTTTCTTCTCTTTTTAGCATCCGGTATAGTACTGAGAAACTCAGAAACATAAGCTTATACACAATTATAGTTTATTTTATACAGATACTTCCCTCTTGATATATTCACCCTTCCTGAAGATCAAACCTGTGTTAAGAGTCTCAGTGTTCAGTGATTATTGTGTCCTCATGTTGTAAATGTGGGTCCGCAGGAGAGGCCACGCTGACCGATGCCCTGACGGCTGCAGGAAAGACCTACGAGGAGATCGCTCAGATGGTAGCCGAGCAGGTACAGATAAAATACTGTCACCTCACAATGACTCACACTCACACCTGTAAGCTTGTGACCCGTTTCCAGCTAACAGAGAACATTCTCAGAGCGTTGGCTAACGTTCTCTATAAGGTCTCTTAAAAGTGATCAAAAAAGTTTTTGCAGTAACATTAGTAGAATGTTTTTTAATGTTATATCATATATCTTTTTATGTAGTTATTGAAACGTTTAAAGAACTATTAAAAAATGTTTGGAAATGTTCTTATATCAAGCAATAATGGTAATACAACACCTCAGAAACATTAAATGTTCCTAGAACTTTTAAAATAACGCTTTTGTTACTTAATGGAAATGTTAGCGATGTTAGCTAATGTAATGTTAATAATGTTAGCTAAAATTGTTAGCTGCGAAGTTTCCCAGTGCTGTTATACAAAATATAATTATTAAAACTCGTTTTTTTAATCAGTTATTTTTTTTTTGTTAGAATATTATGACAAATTCTATTTCTAAGCAAAAAATGACCATACATGAAAAATAAACACGTGTGTGTCTGTGTGTGTGTACAGTCAATATATAGCACTCATTCACAAATGTATGACAGTGACGTAAACATTTTGTGACATTGAAATAAAACGACCCTGGATGTGATTGTCTTGTCTGGTTTAATCATTCTGTTTTGTCTCTCTGTTTCTCTAGCCCAGGAAAGACCTTCACTTCCTCATGGAAACCAACAATGAGTACAAGGGTCTGCTCGGTTGCTTCCCGGACACTATAGGAGTTCACAAGGTTATTGACAATTCTACAACTCACTCATATTTAATCTGTGGATCAGTGTATTTTTATCTCTGTCTCTTTATATCTTTAATTTAAAAGGCTGCTATTGAGAAAGTAAAGGAAGGGGACAAACTAGTGGCTGCCAATAAAATCAGCTCATCGGATAAAGTGTCCATGGCTAAACGTGCCAGTGTTATGTCTTACGCACTGCAAGGTACTGAAAACCACTTAAAGTGACCTCAGAGTATTTTGACACTTTAAAACTGAGCGGCTGAAGTGAACGATGTTGCATTAGATAAAGAGGTAAACTAATAGTTTGACGAATTTGACGATCTTTACTCTCTCCAGCGGAGATGAACCACTTCCATAGCAACCGTATCTATGACTACAACCGTGTGATGCAGCAGTACCTGGAGGAACAAGTGAAATTCTATGAGACGGTAAATTTCAACAGTCGATCAGTTAGAATAAATGTTTAATATTTAAA
>JAZGTK010022566.1:0-10232 GCA_036877625.1 Ambastaia sidthimunki | reverse complement strand
CTCTTTTTACTTTCAAAGAGAGATGTATTGTGCACATTTATGCACAGTCAAACTGCACCGGTGACTCCAGTCATCATTACCACGCACACAGACAAAGTTATGGCAGTTCACCTTTGACCTTTGAACCCATAACCCTCACTCAGGTCAACCCGGTTCTTTCTGCCTGGAGCCTATTGTGTCATCCTGGATAATATCTAACTGTATGCCTTTTAACACACACACAGGGACCTCTCTAACACAACATGCTTGTTTTGCCTCCCCCATCATACACATGCTCAATCGCTGTGGGAGGAAACTGCATGCCGTTGTATATTCTGTTCCATATTGTCATGTGTGAGTGTTTTGGTTTTTGACCCAGTGTCCCAATAGCCTTGTTTATCTTGCTGCCCGCTCTGACAGTCCTTACAAACCCCAAAAATGTTCCTTTAGACACCCTGGAATCTCCACACAACCCCCACATATGCTCTGGAGTCGGTCCCAGCTTGCAAGTGTTTAAAGAGTTGTTCAGCCAAAATGTTAATTTTGTCATTTATTCAGCATTGCTGTTCCAAACTTACAAAAGAAATTGTTTAGCAAAATGTTTAGACCACAAAAGGTCTAAACAACTAAATAAAGATCTATACAAGATTTTACGTAAATAACCATTTTAAATTGTGTCGGTTTACAAAGTTATTGTATATCTCCATTAAATTGAAAAATAGCTCAGTATTACTTTAGTAAACCATTATGAAATGCTTTTTTCATAAACTCATACTGTACATTTATGAAACACATTTTGGGCCTTGTTAGTCCCTAGTCATCACTTTCATTTTAAGCAAAAGACCAATTTACATTGTTAAACTGTGCCTTTTGTTATTGGCAGAAACAAATACGGATATACAAATATGGATTTGTGATGTTATGAGGGGTAAATAAATGAGACTTTAAAGACTTTGTGTGAACTGTCTCTTTAAAATCTCGCTTTGCATGTAAATCTGTCAACCCTGTAACTCTGACTTTCATTATGAATTGTTTCATCTCTCTGTGGCTTTGATCATCTCATCTGCCATCTCTGTTCTCTGTTCCTCTTATCTCTCTTATTTAATCTGTCTTTACTCTTGGTCTTCTTATTTCTCTGTTTTTCCAGAAGCCCTTTATCTTTATTTTATTATCTGTTATTATCTAGAAGGACAGAACTCTATCCTCATAATGTGCGTACGGTATTTCCACCCAAGAGTGTGATTAATAAAGCCCATCACATAAGGCTCTGACGGGAGAAAACATAAATAAGGAAAGCTGGCTAGGGTTCAAAAAGTGTTTTTGTCGGTGTGTGTGTGTGACTTATTTATCCCGCCTGCCTTCCTGTGTTTAGGCTGAACAGATTACAACCGGAAACAAAGCACAGCCTGTGTACTTTTTACAGGAAGCTTCACTATCTCTTCGCCTTTTAGTATAAACGCCCACATTTAAATATACACATACATCTATACGTACACACAGACCCTCTCAACTGGCCACACAGTCTTCTCAAAGACTCAATCTATATAACCTTCTACAAACACATAGGCGCTCGTTTATGTGTCTGACAGCCACTTACTCCCTCACACACCTGACATCTCCAGGCAGCTGTGTTTGTAAAAGTCACATCCTGTGTTGATTTCTTACTCGGTGTCTTTGCATATATGGAGATGTATTTGTATGTGTTTGTATATGAGCTGTGTTTGTGTTAGCCGAATGTACTGCAGCATTTTGTGCAAAGTGTTCTAAACAGACCCTGTGTATCAGATAAATCTGAGATCAAAGCAATATCTAAAGACAGAGGTTTAGATCACTAGACTCCTGATCTCTTAATCCCTGCTTTCCTTAATCATGTCCTCAAAACCAATTTTCTTTTTCAGACAATGCTGATGATCTTTTAGAGTTTAGGTTTCTTGCTACAGTTGCCTTTGGTTTGCGCATGCAAGAACTATCTATTAAGACACAGACTTTAAGTCAGAGACTAACCAAATGTACTGGCTCTAGGGTGTCATAGCATTTTCTTAACATTTCACAAGAGGAGTTTCTGTGTTGTCTTGTGTGTTTGTATATTTAAATAAATAGTTCATCATTATTATCATCATTATTATCATTCACCTATCACGTCACTGTTTATTCATTCTAATGTCATTTCAACCTCTATGACTGACTCTTTGATGTTTTTTTTAATTGGGGTAAGGTAATGAGATCATTTTGAACACTGATCTGTTATGTACTTGTTCAGTAGCTGATTTTTGTTTGTTTTTTTATCCAAGAATGATACAAATTGCAGCTTTAATGTTAGTGTGAATGCAGACATTTAGCTACAATCCTGTATACACTTAATTATTTAAAACTAGCATTGATTATACAACTAACATTGACACTATGTTCATGCTGTGTAGACTGAAGTGAATTGGCCTGCCTAACCGAGCCTAATTTAGCACCTCAGAGAATCTTTCATTCCTTTCATTCCATTTTTACAGATAAAATATTTTTGCATAATTTTCTTGTACTACAATGGCTTTTGTAAAGCTGCTTTAAAAAGCGCTACAGACACGAGTCTGTCACTGTTTTGTCCAGCACTCATTTGCTGTCAGACTGCTGTCTGCTGTGTGTATGAAATAGTCCATCGTCTCTGCAGTGGAAGTGATGACAGCTTCCTGGTGCTTACAGCTCATTGATTTAAAATGAAATAAGCCTACATCCCTCAGGGTATCAGCCTGAACGCAATGACTTTCATTAAAAAACCTTAGGTGTAGTTGAAGTTCTTAAAGTTTTTTTTTTCCTTTTGTGCTTCCTTTTTTTAAGGCAGATGTATGGAACATTTACATTGCATTTGGCAGATGATTTAAAACAACTTACAGTGCATTCAAGTTATACATTTTGTTAGTCTATGACTTCACGCCCTTTTGCGCTGGTAACACAACGCTTTACCAACTGAGCTACAGCATAAGCATAAGGTTTAGCATAAGGATTTTAAGGATCAGATGTATGTTTATATATGCATATGTGGATATGGGGTTTAATCTGCTTTAGGTATGAAAAGGTGCTCAGTGGTGAATCAGGTCAGTGTTTTGGTCTTGCAGACAGAGTCATTGACACCCGTATGAGAGCATGTGTGACTTTATTGAATGGTTTGTCAGTCTATACCACCACAACGCCTATGTGTCTGCATATGTCAAGGTGGTCTGTGTCTTTTCACCTTACTATGAGTGTGTTTGCGGACATGCTGGCGTCGGACTGTAGAACTTGCTCCGTTGGAAACTCTTGGAAATTCTCCACAATGCCATGCTTTCACACAGAAAGAGAGAAGGCCTCATATAGAGCAGGTTTCAAGTTCCCCAATAGTTGGTTTCTTTAAGTTTATGTTCTTTAATATCAAAATTGTGTGTGTGTGTGTGTGTGTGTGTGTGTGTGCGTGCGAGCGTGCGACAGAGAGATATTAAAGGGTTGTGCCAATGTGATGAGTTTTCCTAGGTCAGTCAGTTGTGGTCAATGAGACGCATTCAGCATTCATTATCTCACTTGTCTTAACTAAAAGCTGGAGCATCAGCATTTACAGTTTTTCCTATGCTTTGATTGGCTGACTGGCCCTGCAGTGGTTGAATAATGTAATTCATTCTGATTAGTGTCAGGGTGCTGTCATTTTGAGTCAGAGACTAACCAAATGTACTGGCTCTAGGGTGTCATAGCATTTTCTTAACATTTCACAGGATGAGCTTGTGTGTTGTCTTGTGTGTTTGTATATTTAAATAAATAGTTCATCATTATTCATCATTCACCTATCATGTCATGTTTATTCATTCTAATGTTATTTCAACCTCTATGTCTTATGCATAAGATAGTGAAGAACCTGCTGTTTTTTTTGCATATATTGTGACTGTAAATCTTTGGGCTGTAAATCTCCATTAAAGTACCTTAAAACCAGTTTACTCTACTTGTCAGATATATTCCAAGTAGTTTGTTGCCCTACATTGGTTTTGTGTGAGAAACACAAATACGTTTAAATCATTATTTAGTGAAATCTTGAAACTGGCTCACCACTACAGCTCTCATTTATGTCATAAGTTTCATCTGTCAAATATTATTATCTTTGGTCTGTTCCTCATTAAGCTATCATATTTCTTTTATTATATATGGGAAAGACCAGCATGAATGTTCATATGAGGGTGTGTAAGTGATGACAGAATTTTCAAACTATTTAATTTAGCATGTTTGTCTGTCTCTGTTCCAGGTTTTGTGAACTGGTAGTAAGTACATTGTGTGTTTGTGCTCTTTGATTAACATTCATTGCGTCTGGTTTTAAGCTTGGCATGACTCTCCTGGTTTCTGCAGAGTGCTGGAGAACGCATGCCACTTTCATGTCATTTTTCTTTCGTTTCAGTCTTTGTTTACACATAAATTTGAACCGCATTTACTTGGAGCTGAGAGAAAATCAAACTCATATGCTAAATAATTTTTTTGGCTACCAGCCCTCAACAACCCCACCCACTTAGCTCAGACTCCACCCACACATACACACACACACAAACTGTAACTGCCAAATACAGAGGAGGTGAGGTGGCCTTAGCCTCTGTGCTGATGTGTCTGTATTTAAATGTAGTATTTAATTAAGTATTTAAATGTCCCTTCTTCACTGGTGAACCCCTGTCCAGAAGTGAAGTTTGTGCTATACACATCATGTTTCTGACATGTCTTTCTATTCTGTCATGTCTTTTTTACACTCTTTTAATTTTACTGTACTTTATTGGCATGATACAAACTATTCTAATTGAGTAAGCAAGTGTTGTTGTTGTTATTATTAAATATTCATATTATTCATATTATTGAAGCAACAGTTTACCTAAAATAGAAAGTCTGTCACCATTTAGATTAAATGTATTTCTGTGCTGGGGTCCAGTAGACAGTAGGTGTAAATAATAAGTTACTAATAATAATAGAATTAATATTTTGGGGTGAACTATTAAATATTTTAACATTTTAATAACTTCTTTCTTCATCACTGTCACAGAAGATTTCTAAAGGTATTTCTCATCTTCTCATCTCATCCCCACATCTCTCTCATCTTACATCTCTATCTCTTCCCCTTCCTCTCCCCCACTTACCCATTATCTAATTGACCTCCGTAATCAGAGACACTCTTGCTCTTCCTGTGTGGTTTAAGCACATGTCTCTCAGTGATTGACTCAGCTGACAGAGACTTAAACAGCAACATCCAATGGCTGGCATTTCATTGTGCGATATTTCACTCATATATGTTGATTTGAGGCAGGGCACTGCGTCAGCACCTAGCACGGGTCTGATACGCTGCATGCTTTACACGTACAACATTAATTTGCTTGCTATTTGTGTGGCATGGCTCCAAGGTGATTATGAGTCTACGTGTGGTTTTGGTATCTGATTCTGGCCAACATTGTGCTGCTTGTGTCAAAGAACGGAAAGGAAAGATGGTGTTTGTGGTAAAATAAGTTTAGATAAAGTAAAGTTAGATATTCATTGTCTGTTTACAGTGTTACCCATAAATGAGGCTAAGGATAACTTATGTTCTCCCTGTTTCCCCCTTTCTCTCTCTTTTTTTCTCTTCCTCTCTTTGTTGTTTGGGGTATAACAGATGAGTAGTGCCATGTGTGTTTGCATGTGCTGTTGTTTTGCATGGAAAAGAGGGGAAAATAAAAGGAATGAAAGTAACCTAAACGAGGCCAACACGAAACCGCTAATTATGAAGCTGTTTGAGGAGAGGGGCAGACGGGGCCAACAGACACTCTACATATGCAACCTACTTTCATTGTTACTTTGTTATTTGTACCTCATGTTTATGGTTTTTTTTGATACATTTTTTAATTTGCATTCTTTTTGTGTTTTATGCAGTTTCTATTAGCATTTTTTGTTCTTTTGTTTTGTATTAGTTTGTGTTTTTCATTGTCTTTCATTTATTTCCACATTTATACATTCCACATTTATAGTTTGTTCACTCATGTTTATCATGTTCATTTCACACGTTTTTTCTTCTTTTCTTGTTCCACATTCTTTTATGTTCCACATTCTTTTTGTTCCGATTGTCTGCTTTTTGTTTCTTTTTGTTTGCTCGCATGCTTTTTTTTTCGATTGTCTGCAAGAAGAGAAGGGTTTATGGGAACACTGCGTATCAGGGTCTGTAGACTTGCTTTGATGGTTTCCAAATCTCTCAGAGAATAAAGTCTCATACCTTAGCCTTTGTCATTAATGCGAGTTGTTCTCATCCTTGTAAATTCTTACGAGCGACTAATGTCTTGACTCTTGATGTGTTTAGGCCTTTAAGAGGGAGACATGACTCACGCTTATTTCTTCAATCTATGAGTTTGTTCTTGTAATTTACTCTGCTGTGATAATGATCTTTGGTAATCGTTACAGTGTGTGTATGTGTTTGTAAGCATAATTTTAGTGTGGAGTAAAGATCACACACACATATGAAGTCTGTTGAATTCATGCAGTTTATGGTTAACTTTTGATTTTGCTATATTGTCTCTTGCTCTTTCATAACTGTATTTTTCTGAACTTTATCTGTATGTTTTCTTCTTTTCCCTGTTGTGTGTGTGTTATATCAGTTTTATCAGGGTGTGGGGGAGACAAGATATTACAGTGTGTTGTGCGACTTGACGTCATTTGTCTCCATTGCCAAAGGCCCCTTGCAACACACACACACTCTTTACTTAGCTATCTGAATGAACATGCCATGAACTTGTTAAATAAAACTGTTTTTACAGAATGACTATGATGCATTAGGAAGTAGTTATTTATAATAAATACAGAGTAACCCAAACCCTTTTTCTACCATTTCTCTTTAGCTAGTTTCTTGGGACAAAGAACACAGAAGAGCGTCTTGCCTAGACTGAAATGATTTGTTTATTGTAATTATAGTGTTATGCAGCTCGGAGTGGCTGTTAAAGTCGCTGTTGATTTAGAGTGTTTTTTAGGGCTTGTTTCTTAAACTATTACAATGATTTAATCAAAATGGAGCTTTTTGACATTATTGAAATTCTTAGCTCTCAGAGAGGAAGGGGGGGTGGGGGGAGGGGGGGTAAGGAGATGGGTTACAGGAATATGTTGGCCAGAGCTCCAGTGAGGTCTAAATCAACTGTTGTTAGTTTTTGGGATAAGGAAGAAGGATTTTAATGAAGTTACAGGATAACTTAATCCTGTACGAGTAAGGCAGAGATCAGCAATAATACAAAGAAATTAGTAAAATGAGAGAAAAAGAAAAAAGAGATGTGTTAGTGACGAGTAATGAAATCAACACTGTTCTTTGCAAACTTTGAATTTCTCTGTCACTGTTTAACTGGTGTTGTTTTTTGCTGATTTGTTGTTTCTTGTCTCGTGGGAATGTTGGTATACGGCTCTGTTGATTTTGTTTTAAGTGCTGCATTGTCTTGCTGTCCTGACAGGTTTTTTTTAACCCATCAAGTTAACTCACTCACTCCATGACAACAGTCTCCTGGAAATAACTTTACAGCTTACCTGGGCATAATTTTCTATATCTGCTAGGACACTGCAAATAAAACACCATGATGAATCAGTTTTATAGCGTGTGTATTATTTACATCTTAGCTTAAAGCTTGGTTTCTCTTCCATGCCACACTGGATTCCCACGCTGTGCTTAACCCAGCAGCTCCATGTGTCAATCAAACTGCTCTGCTGACTGTGCACATAGAGCAGATGGTGAGCGTGCAGATCAGTTCTAGATATCTGTACAGCGCTTGTGACCCTCATCAGCCCTGGAAAACATCTTACTCTAATCATCAGACACACATGGTTTGATCCTCTGTCACAAAGATCCAGTCACTTATATTTTTAAGATTTAAAAGTTGAATAATCGTCATTACAACTTCCAGTCAACCAATCATGTGAATATTGTGGAGATGTGTCCCCTTTAATGATTATGGTGGTTATTATACAGAGATTTTAGTAGCTTTAGGACTATGTTCCACTTTTTTACCTGTACTTGTATTACAGGAGCTATATTGATCAAATGAAGTAATTCATTATTTTCTTGAAAACTAAATCTTTCTATGACAAGAATTTTCTATGACAGATTTTGTTATTTCCCATTAACACTTTTTTCCCTCACGCTATTTACTTTTTGATTTTTACTGTCTTATTAAATAAAAGCATAAGGCCTTCAATTACATTCAATTTTTCGAGGCTAAATTTCAGAATCCCTTTCTAAAAAAGATTAGGCAGATTAGATGAACAAAAGCAACGAAAATGAAAACAGAAAGGCTGATTAACCACAACATGCTTAGGGTTACAATTTTGTCTTCTGTTTTTGCCGGTTCTCTCTCACTCTCCCTTTCACTCACTCTTACTCATGATAGCAAAGGATGTTTGTGCTTTTAGTTATATAGTAGTTTTAGTTTAGCTATATAACTAAATAGTTTATATAGTTTAACTGTAGTTGTGCCACGTAAAATACACTATTTCAGCAGTTTGTTGTTTTGTTTACAATGTCTTGAGTTGGCAGAGAGGGTATATCAGAGTATATCCTTCTGTGTGTCCACCTTTTAAGACTCTCGGGCAGTGGTATAATAATAGTACTAAACATGGGGTAGTTGTAAAGTAAGTCATTAAACGTTTTTGTAAAAAAGTGACTTTTGGTGAGTCATCAGGCAGCTGCATTTGCCAGGAAGAAATGACCAAATTTCCATATAGTCCTACACCAGGAGAATTTTTTCCCCTGAGACATCTCTCTGATCATCAAGCCATTCTTGCTTTTCTTGAGTAATATCTTAATCATAAAGGCGCCTGTTACCTTCTTGCCCTGGAGACACAAATTAGCAGGAAATCAGAATTATGTTTCACAAAATAAACTGTTTAATGTGTTGGCTCCGTTCTATAATAGATTTATCACTGTTAGGCATACTAATGTGTGTGTTTTGTGTAGTCAAAGATATGTGTGTGATTAAGTTTGCAGAGTAATTTGATGTTTCCTGTGTATACCTGACTCAAATGATTGTAAATGTTTGGACATTTTACTTGTCTAGGTGCGTCAGAGCACAGTAAACAAATACAGACACATATTTCAAAGTTTAATCCAGAGCACGGAGTGTTTTGCTAACTAACAAATATGCTCACAGTAACTCCCCCAGTACACACACTCATTATATGCTCAGAAACACGCTTATCTGACTGAACTCTAACTATACGTGGTGTATCACTGCCATCTACAGACCATAAGTATTTGTGCTTTCAATGCCGTTTTAATCAGTTCACATAATTTAACAAAAAATGTCTATAACACGTTCATAATCATTTTAGATATTTTGCTTCTGTTTATTTTATTATGTTTTATTTTTATCAGTGATCTTTGGCCATAGCTGAATTTTTAAATGTATGGAATGACCTAAACACTCAACAGCACAAAACTCTTATTTTGAAACTGGTTTCCCTGCACGCGCACACGCACGCACACACACGCACACACATTAAACTTTTTACTTTTAACTGGAATCAGATGAAGTTTAACCCCTAACATAACAGTTTTATGTGTGTAGCCATGTTTTGTTAGGTGTGCTTTAGTGTTTCTGTATGTCAATTATTGTTAGCTTTTTTTTTAAAGAGAGAAAATGACTTCAGCTTAGACACACTTACATTTTAAAGTATTTTATGTCTATAAAATCAATATGTTAGTATGTATATCATTACATTTATGGGAGGTCCTCGTTAATATTTCTTCTAAAGTGCCTTGGCAATTTGTGGATTCTTCTTTCTGATATAGTGGATGAACCAACTGTAAAGTGATTCACGAACAGCTTGAAATGCAGGCACACACTCTCGGACAAATGTGTTCTAAATGCAGACAAATACAACACACTTAAACATTCTATATGCAAAACTCTGGGTTTTTGCTGTGAGCTGGAGCTTGTCTTTTGAAGTCAATTGAAAAATGCTTTAAATGTTTGAGTTGCATTTGTTCCATTTGTTGTTAAAATAACTACAAACACTGGATTACAAATTCATTTCTGACAGTTTAGCAGTTTTATTTGCATTATTGTATTTGCAAGAATTCACATTCTTCAAATTTTCTTATCTTAACTGGGATTTTTTTTTTGTCAGTGATGCAAGTGTGGGTGTCTGTGAACACACATGTGCTTGTTTTGCATGTGTGTGGATGTGGTTATAGAATGTGTCACAGTGACCATCTTTTGGTCAGTGGTGACACTGTGGAGAATGTGGCCTATGTGAGTGTGTGTCTGTAAACA